>RJWM01005020.1:18081-95836 GCA_004363535.1 Dasyprocta punctata | reverse complement strand
AACTGGTACTGCTTCACGCACACAACCTACATGGCCAGTGGGAGAGTAGTGGTGCGTGGTGTGGGTGGCCTTGGACTATGGTTTTTACCACGCAGATTTACAACCAGAATTCTCCCTGATGGTGTCTAACCAAGCACCAGTCACTGTGTCCAGCCCTGGTATGTATTTAGCAACTAGGGAAATGGACACATCATATGGGATTGGGGGCAGACACCCGATACCCAGTGTCACCTGGATCGTGATATAGTGAGTTCCATACCCCTCTATGCATGTAATAGGTCCTGTGAAATGGTCTGCATTGCTATATATTAGTGTAGACTTGGTTTCAGTATCCACCAATGCTAGTACATGCTGCACATTCTTTGGGGACCAGTAAATAATCCATTCCACATGTGGCCTCTGGCCTCCCAGGACCCCCAAAAACCAGGAGTGTGCCACCACACTCAGCTTCCATATTCGATTTTAAGGAGGCTCAGGAAAATGAAAGCACAAAGCCTGTAACCAATCTTCCAAGTATGAAACGTTCCATGTTTGTAACACACACAGTATATGTACTATGGAGACTTTCTAGCAAACGAAAATGGTGTCAATACTGTATCTGCAGTCTTTCCAGTCTCAAGACCTCAAACCACATTGTTCTATTTTTCTCAATTCCAACCCAGAATTCTATGGATGAATTTAACCATCCAGAAAGGTTTGGAGGATATAGAGACTGAGAGGGTATGATGTTGGCCCAAAAAAACAGGTAAATTGGCCTAGTGTTCAGGAAACGTAATGCTGCCAAAAACCTGGAAGCCACGGTACTTTTTCTAGACTCAGTAAAGGAGACAATCTCTTTTAGGTAAAATTTCATGATGACATGGAAAGTCAATTCTTTAGACAGTAAGAAGAGGCCAAAATAATAATTAGTACTCACTTTGTACCCAGGCTGGTCTCGAATTTGCAAAGATCCTCCTGCCTCAGCCTTCCAAGTGTTAGGATTATAGGAGTGTACCACCACACCTAGCAATAATTGGGATTTTTACAAACAGAAAAAGAGGTATTTTCAGAGTTAGTAAAATGAATCAAGGACCCAACTCTATGTATGCCCCAAATTAGTTCTACCCAGCCTGCCAGGATAACCAAATACAAAAATTAGAAGGTAACATACAAGAAGATATTTTTAAAACTACAGACATCAAAAAAGGAAAAAGAGCTTTAGACGTGTTGTGAGTATTTCCTCAGAAGAACCTTTTTTGAAAGTAGCGCAGGGAAGAAATGTAAGGAGAAAAGACCTAAGGACTGATGTTACATCAGTAGAATATATTTAGATCTTTAATAATTCTAATATTTCTTTTTTCTTTTTTTCTTTTTTCTGGTACTGGGGATCGAACTCACAACCTCACACCTGCCAGGCAGGCGCTTATGCCACTGAGCTAAATCCCTGGCCCTATTTTTTGAGACAGGTTCTCACTATGCAGTTCAGGCTGGCCTTGAACTCAATTTGTAGCCCAGGTTGGTCTCAAATTCGCAATGATCCTCCTGCCTCAGCCTCCTGAGATTACAAGTGTGTGCCACCATGCCTGGCTCAGACTAATTTTAGTATTTCTAATGCCTTTCACAAAAGGTCATTACAGTTCTTCAAATTTATTGCAAACATATCTTAAAGAAAAATCAGCCCTACAACTGAAGCTATCAGACAAATTTTTAACTATTGGCACTATACCTGAAAGCACAATGAACACCTTATTTAAATAAACAAAGGATAGTATTTTACCAGGAGATAGATCCAACAGATTTTTTTCTTGTATCTGTATCTAATGGTGGTATCTTACTGGCTAGTTTCTAAACAGATGCAATTTTTTAAAAAAAATGCCAAAAGCCATGTTTTGTTCAAGAATACTGTTATTCGAATGCCACACAGGTTGTTTGACTGCAGATACTCGTGTACCAAGCTTCAGATGGCAAAATGCTAAGCCATGAATTTGGAACTGCCCAGGAAGTTGTTTCTCCTTGCTCCGGAGTCTCTGGGGGCAGGCGCTGCTGAGAGGTGGCCCTGCTGCCACTCCCTTCTCCCAGTTGGATCCACTAGGAAGGGTCATGCATGTCCTTACGATGCAGGGCCTGGGAAAAACCCTCCCACAAATCCACTGGATATCACAGTGTTCTGTTTGATAAATTCTGTTGCTTTTTCGATTCCATTGCTGATTTCAGGTGCTGCTTTCCTTGCTCGTTTCTTAATCTGTCTTTTTGCTTTGCTAACTTCTTCAACTCTCTTACCATCAATCTGAACATAGCTACTGTGGCTGGCAATCTATAGGAGAAGAAAGTCACCACCTACTGCTGTTGCTGCAAGTTTTCCAACTTTCTGAAACAAAAGTCCTGCACACCAGCCAGTCACACCACCCAGTACAATCTGGGTAGGGCCTGATTGATGGCCAAACCCTCAATTCCACCAGTCATGTCTTCTTGCATACTCTGTTAAATCCAACACTTTTTGTAAAATTGGTCATCGCTTTCATATTCTCGGGAAGGGGGGGTCCTGGGAACTCAATTCTTTTCTTCTTGCCCCTTCCCCCACTTCTTTGTTCCCTTTCTCATTTGAACATTTACTTCCCATTTCCCAATATCTATTATACATTTTAGTCCTTACTGACACTTTCGGTTTCTCACACTAGAGAAACCATGCAATCTTTACATATATGTGTCCGATTTATTTCACTTAATAGTATGATCTCACAGTGCATCCATTTGGCTAGAAATGTCTCAAGTTTATCCTTCATGGCAGAGTAGTACTCCAGTGTGTAAAAAACCACATCAATTTCGATTAATGATTTTGCATGAGGAGTTTTGCTGGTATTTTGGGTTGTTTTTGTGTGAAACCTATTAAAGTGAATTGCATTCAGAGAAGAGATTTTACATCTAATGTATACTATGTAATAACTTATCTTTATCTGTAACTTCACTTTTTTTTTTAGTCAGGGTCTTGCTAAATTGCCCAGGCTGGCCTCATACTTGTGCTCCTCCTGCCTCAGCCTCTCAAGTAGCTGTGATTATAGGTGTGCACCATCACACTGCACTCAGACACTTTACATGTTATGAATCAGCCTTTGTCCTCCTCTCCTCCCTCATGAAAAATCATGGGGCCATTTAACTTAGAGAACAAGGAGTCATCATAGCCACTTGTGAACACCTGGATGGTTGCTTGGGAAAGGGAAGAGTAAGTACGTACGGATCTAAAGAATAGATTGTGCCCACTGCTGGCCCAGGGAGTTGGCCTTGGACTTCTCCCAGAGCCTCCTTGTAAAAGGGCCTTTGCATATCTAGGTACTTCTGTGTGCTACCCACACGGGGCTGCAGCACTTCCTGTGAACTACAATTCTTGTAAGTTTTCCTATTAGCAAGAAAGAGATCAATGGAAATTGGGCTGTCAGCACAGTTGAGGTTTACTAAAGAGCTGACCTTGGTATTATCCAACAAGAGAACATTTTGTTTTGAAGAATTAAGGATTGAGAGGGGTGCGTGCGAGTGTGTGTGTGTGTGTGTGTGTAGAAATTCAGCTGCAAATGAGAAAAGCCAGAGAAAGTTGGATCAAAATGTGTAGAAGTTGTTTTTGGAAGACACGCTGGGTTCATTTCTCTGGAAAATACACAGGACATGGAGCTATGCAGGCAGCTGGCCACATGGCAGGAGGTGACTCTCCAAATTCATGTATAATCACTGTCACTGAGGCTTATCAATCTTCTCAGTCATGGAAATTGAAACAGTATTTATCCTGTTAATTATTATTAACTTTAATTAATATTTACTAGCCGGGCGTGGTGGTGCACGCCTTTAATCCCAGCACTTGGGAGGCTGAGGTAGGCACAGCATTGTGAGTTCGAGGCCAACTTGGGCTACAACATGAGCAAGGCCGGCCTGAACTACATAGTGCGATCCTGTCTCAAAAAACTAAGGCTGAGAGTTTAGCTCAGTGGCTTAAGTGCCTGCCTGGCAGGTGTGAGGTTGAGAGTTCAATCCCTGGTGCCACAAAAAAAAAAAAATAATAATAAAATAATAATATTTACTGACCATAGGCAATGCCCAGATTCTCTGAGAAATAAGATGATTCAGATTTAAGATCCACCTTCAAGAATCTTGTAATTTCTTCATGTAACTCACACAAAGGGGTCCCACAGCACTAACGCAAGGGGTGAGACTGGAAATCCTCTTATAGAGAAGAACAGTGAGTACTTGGAACAATCGTATAACCCACCGCCATGCAACCGCTCAGTTAAACTTTTGCTTCCCTCTGTTCAATTGAAATAGTTATCTTCCTCCACAAGGAAAGCACCTCAAATCTCACCCATCCATTACATCAGGATCAAAGTCTAGAGTCTCCATTTCACAGCAGCGGCACCTCCTCTTCAAGAACCAGACAAGTTGTCCACCCTCCTCCTCAGTAGTCACCAAGACACAGAAGTCCCCCTTATGTGGGGGACACATTCCAAGACCTCTGTGAATGCCTAAAACCTTAGATAGTACCAAACTCTATACATAATATATTTATTCCTGTACATAAATACCGATGATAAAGTTTAATTTATAAATCAGCCATAGTAAGAGATTAATAATAATAATGATAAAGCTTATTGAAGGGGCACATACCAGTAATATCAGCTATAAAGGAGGCTGAGGCAGAAGGATCCCAAGTATTAGCCCAGCCTGAGCAACTTAATGAGACCCTGGCTCAAAATAAAATTTTAAGAAGGTTGGGGATGTAGATTGGTTACTCTCTGCATTCAGTCTCCAGTACAATAACAACGAAGAATAAGGAAGAAGAGGAGGAGAAAAACAAGAACAAGAACAAGAACAAGAACAAGAACAAGAACAAGAACAAGAGAAGAAGGAGGAGGAGGAAAAGGAGAAGGAGAAGGAGAAGGACAAGAAGAGAAAAAGTATAATACTGTACTGTGGTAAAATTGCCAACTTTGGGGCCATTAAGTAAAAAAACGGTTACTTGAATACAAACATGGAGATACTGTGACAATCAATCTGGCTTTTTGTTTGTTTCATTCTTGTTTTGTTTTGTTTTGTTTTGTTAAGACAGGATCTTGCTAAGTTCCCTAGGCTGACCTCAAACTCGCTGTTATGCTTTGGATTTAGAAAGCTCCACCAAAGACTTACGTGTTCAGAGGTGGAACTTTAGGAGGGTGATTGCATCGTGTGGTGCTATACTCATCAGTGGGTGGATCCATTCATGAATTCATAGCTGCTAGAAGGTGAGTCTGGTTGGAAGAGGGGTATCAGTGAGGGTGCACTTTTGGAGGGTTTATCTTTCTCCGTATCTCCTCCCTTCTCTTTCTGCTTCCTGTAGCCACGAGGTGGGCAACTTCCCTCCACCCTGCACTCACACCATGCCATTTCTTTCTTGGAGACAGCCAGCCATGGACCGAGACCTCCAAAACCATGAACCAAACTAAACTTTCCTTGAATTGAGAACATCAGGTATTTTTGCCCCAGCAACTGGAAAGCTGACTGATACACTTGTAATCCTCCCAGCTCAGCCTCTCAAGTGCTGAGATTACATGGGTGGTCCACCACACCTATCCTGTAATGGTCAATCTGATAACCAAGATAGGTAAGTGACTAACTGAGCAAGTAGAATGTGATGGCATGAGATTTCATCACCTGACTCAGAATGGTGCACAATTTAAAACTTATGAATTGTTTATTTCTGGAACTTTTTATTTAATATTTTTAGATACGGTTGACCATGGGTAATGGAAATGGAGGGAAATAATAAGTGGGACTACTGTACTGTGGTGGAACAGGGAGGTTAACCCTAGTAAACATTGCCACTCAAATTGGAGCAGGAGAAAGGCAGGAGCCATGGGTCCACGCAATGCTGTGGTGGATTAACTAATAGTCAACTTGGAACACCCAGCTGAACTGAGTCAGTGTGGCGCTGGGTGTGGTAGGCCCGCCTGAGGATTGTTGCCAGCAGCATAAAAGGAGAACTGGAGGGGAAGGTGGTGAACTGTTGGTTTTCCTGGAGAGGCTTGTCACGCTGGCTCTCCTGGTATGAACTTGGTTGTTTTCATCACTGGAGGAGCTCAGGTCCTCACTGTCGCTGAGGATGGCTACGGTTCTCTTTGGGGGAGCTCTGGTCCTTACGTTGAGCATCACTTCCTGGCTCCAGTGCAGATCTCTCATCCTGCTGGCACTGATCCTTCAACCTGCTGGTGTAGACTTTCTACCTTCCACCACTGACCTTTGAGCCTTCCCAGTGCAGATCCTTGATACAGACTGCGTGCAACATTGTCATGGGCTCTAGGCCTCCAAGTGGACCCATGGAGGATATTGCCATGGGCTCTTGGTCTTTAGCTGGACTTGTACAGGACACTGCTGTGGGATCCAGGCCCTCAGAAGGATTCTGTAGGTCTCTAGTGTGTGGACAGATCTATTGCATTTTTCTGCAGTTGACTTTTTGGGTAAGTATTATAAAATAACCCCTAAATTATGTGTCCTGTATTACATCTATTCCCTAGAAAACCCTGACTACAACAAATTCTAAAGGATATATGCCCTGTCATACCTTGCAAAAGCTCCTACCTGCAGTTGGAGAAAATTCCTTGAGCGCATCTTAGTTCTCTCTCTGGAAGTGACTCTCTGTCCCTTATTCCTTGGGGTTAATGGTTCCTACCCTGGAAAAGTCATTAGCTTAATGACCATACCTGAACTAGACATTAGATACTCTGTTCTCCACGGAACACAGCAGTCTTCTCGCTGCTTCCTAACTGTGGGGTGTTTTAGGGTCAAAGAGTCATTTCAAGCATTGAGTCAAGTCATTGTTCCTTTTCATTCAGGTTGATGGTTCTTTTGGTGAACTTCTCAAAAATTTAGTTGGCTTTATGAATAGTTCGTTCTGATCAACTCTAAGCACTAATGACACTCTCTGAAGAAATGTCACTCTATGCTTATCTCCAGTTGCTTGAAAACTCTCAGAGTCCCTTAGAGACTCTTAGTCTCATTATCCTCATTTTGTCCAATTTAAAAGATTTTCCAGGTACCATCTTAACTGATTCAGCAGTTTTAACAGAGTAAAATATCCTCACCCTTGCTTTGGTTGTAATCATGAGGATAAGTATTAATGGTCCTTTCTCTCACAAGCCTGTCTCAGTTTTCTCATTTACCTTTGGGAAGTAGAATCACCATTCACCTTTATAAGTCCTAGAGTTTCTGGACTTTCCCTATTGCATTTAAATTATACTTGCAAACTGACCAATTCTTTATTATCATGCTTTGTCAAATGCAACCAATAGAAGCCAATGCATGTTCCTCAAATTATTTCTTCCATTTCTTTACTCAAAGCCAAAAATTCATTTGCTGATTACCTTCATTCTGAGTTCTCTCAAATGGTCAAGGTTAGGGTTGGGTTTTAGGATTAGGGCTAGTATTTAGGGTTAGGGTTGGGGTTAGGGATGTCAGCCCTAGTCTCCTGCTACCCAAGCCAAGTTCCTTGCCCCAAAGAGAGCGGTAGGACATCTCAGCACACCTGTCCTACTTCCCAATCTTCTAGGAAGGCAATAGCAACTTGGAGTGATGTCATCCCATGATCCCAGGTCAGCTCGTGCAGGAGCCTCAAAGAGGGGCCTTCACCTTTTACCAGGGTGTGGTTTCTTCTAGACCGCTGTGCCCTACGTGCAGTCTCAGGATTTAGCACCAGAAGCCACAGTGTGGGAGCAGGTCATCTGCAAAGCCTCCAAAATTCTCCCCTAGTCTGCGTTACCAAGACAGTGGGCCCCCACGTGTGCAGGTGCTTTTCCTCAAGATGCTTTGCCAGGAGGAGGTGGGGTCTATCGCCAGGGCCACCCCATGTGGCATTCATGGGTCCCTGGGCTCCAGGTGGTCAGTATCTCCTCTGTTCTTGGCTTTCCTCCCTCTTGCTGGAAGCACAAAAATGATACCATCTGTCTGCTGCTTCTTTTCATTCCTTATTTTACTTTATTTTCCAAGATCTGGGCCTCTCACTGTGAGATCAGGTTGACTTCTACAATTTCCCCAGAGCTGTCTTGCTTCTGACTTATTATTCCTCAGCTAATCTTTCCTTTCTCCCATACTGGGTATTGAACTCAGGAATTTCACGCTGAGTTACATCCCAGCCTTTTTTAGGTTTTTATTTTGAGACAAGGTTTTGCTAAGTCACTAAGTTGCCAGGCTGGGCTTGAAGTTGCCATCTTCCTGCCTCAGCCTCTGGGAATGCTGGGATTAGTGTGTGCCAACACATCAGGCTCCTCCTGATATGACCTTCACTGGTTTGTCTATAATGGGTTCCTGACAGATTTCTCTCTCCCAGCCAACAATGAGGACTTTGTACTTCTCTTCAGCCCACCAAGAAATCCAAGGTGGGGTTTTGCCTTTGTTTTGCGGTACTGGAAATGGAGCCCAAGGCTTCCTGCCCCCCAGGCAAGGGCTGTGCCAGAGCTACACACCGGCCCTCACGCGTGAGCTGTGAGCCCAAAGCTGTTCCTTGGGAAGGTGGACCTGGCACAAGTGGCAGTAGGGGTGGTTGATAATAACAGCTGTAACCTCTTGCTTTAATGGATGTCTTTGTAAAAAATTATTTATTATTAGTATTATTATTATTATTACTTTTTCTTGGCAATGTTGTGGATAGAATAGGGTCCTCATACATGCTAGGCAAGTGCTCTACCACAGAGCTATAGCCCCGGCCAGACAGACATTTTATACATATTACGTTCTGGAAGCAGCTTTGTCCTTGGCTTCTTTCAAGTGGGAATATTAAGGAGGTAACAAAGGACAAAATTGCAACATAGCTTAAAGATCTTTATTTTCAATTCTAGAATCAGACAACAAGGCAGGGAAAATTATCAGAAGGCCCGAGGGAGTTGTTTTTAGAGACACAGAGAACTGGGGTGGGGGAGACAGATGAATGGCAAACTGATGAATGGCACGGCCTGACCTCAAGACCAAAACCACATGGCTCCAATATCAGTATCCTTTGAGTGTCTTCTCCAGCAAGGACTCGACAGCAGAGGCCACATAGGAAACCACAGGTGCTGACAAAGGCCAAAGCGAGGATGCTGCAGCTGGAATTTAAATGGGGCAGATAGATGTAAGGCCTGGGAATGCAGAGTTCATGATCCTGGTGTAGGAGCCTGTTGGAGGCCATGAGTTATAACTTCTAGGGGACATCCAAGCTTGTCCTGGTCTTGCCATTTTGGGCCAGATTAGAACTCAGAACTCCTTGCTCTTTTCTGGTCAAAGCTAGAAGCCCTAGGGCTAATGACTGCTGTGGCCCTCACAGGGCAAGATAAGACCTGCTAAAGAAGATAAGACACCTAGGGAAACTACAGCTTCCTTAGTGACCCCTGTCTCATCCTTGTCCTTATTCTTGCAAGAATGTTTTGATCTTCCTAGCCCACCACAGTCGCCATTATCGTTCCCAGAAACACCCAGTGCCCTTCACCCACTGTCCTTGACTCAGATGTAATGAATAAATACTGAGAGTCTGGGTGCCTCATGGCCTTTGTTGCCGAGAGCAACTGGTCATCCCAGATCCCCGCTATGTACCTCTATTTTGTCTCTTGCTCTTTCTTTTCTTTCCTGCTGTGTGCTATAACCCAGGCAGGAGATTGGAGACTCATTCTTGGTAACTGGCACTGTGACAAGGGTCACTAATAAGAGCCAACAAGGGTAGGGAGTAATAACAATAAATTATACTCGTGTACTACTTTTTTTTTTTTTTTTTTTGCGGCACCGGGGATTGAGCTCACAACCTTGCGCCTACCAGGGCAGGCGCTTAAGGCACTGAGCCAAACTCCCGGCACTCATGTACTACTTTATAAAACACTTCTACAAAGACTTGCTTATTCCTCTTCATGGATTTGGGAAGTAATTCTTATGATCCTCTTAAATTCAGTTATTCTTTTTTGGGGGAAGGGAATAAGACAAGGTCTTAAACTCATGGAGGTCCTCCTGGCTTAGCCTCCCAAGTGCTGGGATTACATGTGTGGGTCAGCACACCTAGTTTTTTTTTTTTTTTTTTTTTTAGCACACCTAGCTTAAATTCAGTTATTTTGATTAAAAATGGATACCTCTTTACCCCTTATTCTCTGAGCTCTGTAACCTACTCTAGCCAATAAACCCTTTAAAGGCTAGTTGGTTCTGTAATGTGGTGGAATTTAGGGTGAGTAGCAATGGCTGCTATAGCAGGCAGGCAGAATATTCTTCACCCTCCAGACACACCCTCGTTTTTTCTCCATCTTTCTCTGTGGAATCTGCAGCCCCTGTGCCCTGCAAGAGGAAGCTCCTGGCCCTCTGACACCACACTGGGTATGACCAGTGGAAGGCACCAACAAAACAGCTCCTCTTGTACCCATGCAGCTGCCCTTATCAATCCCAGCAACCATGCCCTTCTCTTCTTCAGGCTTTGGGTGGTGTCATGAGCCTAAGGCATTCCCAACCCTGGGTCCTACACTATCTCCACTTCATCCACCCTTCATAAATAATCCCTGTACTAAGTTCCTGTGTTAGCTTTCCTGTAGCTGAGACCAATACCACACACTTCCAGTTTAAAGCAGGAGAAGGTTAACTTGGCTCATAATTTCAGGAGATTCAGTCCATGGTTAGCTGGTTCCAAGGCAGAAACATCATGACAGAAGTGTGTGGTAGGTAGCAAAACTGCTTAGTTCATGGAGGCCAGGAAGCAGAGCAGAGGAGCAGCACTAGAGGAAAGGGTGAGGGGCCAGATGTAGCTCCCAAGGTCATACTTCCATGACCACCTATCCATACCCAGAAGTGTGTCCTACCAGTCCTCCAGGTGACTCCCAAGCCAATCAAATAGACACAATCAAGCGTAACCATCACAGCTCCTCCCAAGGACATACTGGGGCTTTGATGAGAAAAATAAATCCCCAAATCTCAAAGGCTAAATCCAACAAATAGCTATTTCTTGATCGTGCTATCATCTGCAATGGATCTGTGCATGTATGTCTCTGTGCCCATGTGTAGAAACACTTGAAGAATGGAGAAGTTGGATCCCACTGTACAAGAAGAAGTTGTGGGTAGAAGAAAGTCTGTTCGGTCAGATCAAGATTTCTCTAGAAACCATAGGACATACTGACCATGTTGGCCACTGATGACATTTCAGAAAATGACTCTAGGGAGCTGAGTTCAAACAGCAATTAATGAGTTGTCAATCTCTGAGAAATGGGAACCTCTATCAGCACCAGGCTATGAAATGAAAAAGTAATTGCCCCAACGATGCTCACATTTACCTATAGAAGATCAGTTCTATTTAATTATCATTACTTTAATAAGCCACTGCTAGGCATAAGGTAATGTAGCAGGCTCTCTGGGAGGTGTAAAAGGGATTCAGATTTAGGGTCTTCCTCAAGGAACTTGAGATATCTTCTTCTTGTTCTTCTTCTTGTTCTTCTTCTTCTTCTTTTTTGTCTTTTTGTGACAGGGTCTTGCTATGCAGTTCAGGCTGGACTTGGGCTCACTTTGTAGCCCAGGCTAGTCAGAAACTCACAAATGATTTTCCTACCTCAGCCTCCCAAGTGCTGCAATTACAGGAGCCCACCATCACGCCCAGCTGAGATATCTGCATATTTAAATTGCATTTAAAAATTTATATACAAAGCCGGGCGTGGTGGCGCACACTTTTAATCCCAGCACTCGGGAGGCTGAGGTAGGAGGAGCATTATGAGTTCAAGGCCAGCTTGGGCTACAATGTGAGAGCAAGGCTGGCCTGAACTACATAGTGCAACCCTGTCTCAAAAAATAGGGCTGAGAGTTTGGCTCAGTGGTTTAAGTGCCTGTCAGGCAGGTGTGAGGTTGTGAGTTCGATCTCCAGAGCCACAAAAATAAGTGAATAAATAAATAAATATTTATATACAATAAAAGTAACTTTTGGTGCATAATTCTATCAGGTTTTTCTCATTTTCCTTGCATTTTTTTTTTTTACTGAGCCATTACTGTGGTTTGAATATGGCTTATCCCCACTGTAATGCATGTTGGGACTTATTCTTCAATACCAGTGTTGAGAGGGAAGAGGGACCTGCTGGGAGGTGTTTGGGTCATGGAATCAGAGGCAAACTTGAGGCCAGCCTGGGCTACATAGTGAGACTCTGTCTCAAAAAACAAACAAAACAACAAAACAAAAATAAAAACCACAAAAGAGTAATGCACTTCATTGTGTGTGTGTTGGATATACCATCATAAAAATAGAAACATTTTATTAATTGTATTTATTTTTAAAAAAATTTTTTTTATTTTTGGTACTGGGGATTGAACTCACAACCTTGCGCCTGCCAGGCAGGTGCTTATACCACTGAGCTAAATCCCCAGTCCTACTTTTTTTGAGACAGGGTCTCACTATTCAGTTCAGGCTGCCCTTGAACTCACTTTGTCACCCAGGCTGGTCTCAAACCTGCAACAATCCTCCTGCCTCAGCCTTCCAAGTGCTGGGATTGCAGGTGTGTGCCACCATGCCCAGCTAATTGTATTTATTTATATCAAAATGTTTTATTAAATGTATTTTCCTTTCTGAGTAGCATTGCTGGTACATGATTCAAAATTCAGAAAAATAGGAAAGAATTTACACACAGTATACTCTCCCATGCCTGATTCCCAGACATGGGGCTCCTGTCCATGGAAGACTCTGAACTAGTCTGTGCAGCATCAGGCACTTCTTCCCTTGCCTTTTAAGTCTTTTTATTATTTAAAGTAGCAGAATACATCCATTGCTAGGAACCATGTTTCTCTCATCCAATAAAGTATTTTTGGTATCTTTCCATATCAATATGTAGCTTCCAGGGCCAGGGATTTAGCTCAGTGGCATAAGTGATTGCCTGGCAAGCACAAGGTTGTGAGTTCGATCCCCAGTACGAAAAAAATATGTAGCTTCCTCAGTTTGGGGTTCATTTGGCCTTGTTATTATGGGTGCACTGTAAACCTTTGAAGGGATGCAGCTTTGAAGGGGCGCACTAATAATTCATTAATCATTTCTGCATTGATGGACAACTGAGATGTGTCCAGTCATCTATGATTGCGGTCAACAGTGTTGAATAGTTACTTAAATAAGCCTACTTTGCAGTAAAACACGTGCTATGGTTTATGTTTAGATGTCCCCCCAAAGCCTCATGTGGTCACGGGGAACGGGCCTTTCCAAGGCGGCTGAATCTAGCGCCGCCTAGATTGTGATTGGTTCGTAACCTAGTGCTGGGATTGGCAGTGTGAGTGCTGTGCCTGCCCAGGGTCAGAGCCAGCATACAATATAATGGAGGGCAGGAGGCGTGCTCCTCCCCGTTTTTCCCTTTGGTGCTTGTCCCTTGCGCCATGAAGCTTGCCCCTCAGCCATGGCACCCTACCTTGGAGCCAGCTGAGTATGGACTGAGACCTTCACAAACTGCAAGCTAAATAAACCTTTCCCTCCTTCATTTTGGGCGTCAAGTATTTTGTCTCAGCAACGAGAGAAAAGTAACTAATACAAGTTAGAATCCTAAATGGGGAATTACTGGATCAAAGATATGTGTGTTTGTCATATGGTTGATAGATACTGCTATATTATCTTCTATAGAATTTGTATCACCTAGTTGCTCCAGAGGCTGAGGCAGGAGGAATGCAAGTTTGAGGCCAGCTTCAACTTAGGTCAGTTGTAGAGTGCCCCAGCTTCAACTTAGGTCAGTTGTAGAGTGCCCCAGCTTCAACTTAGGTCAGTTGTAGAGTGCCCCAGCTTCAACTTAGGTCAGTTGGTCTCTGGGGCGGGGTGGGGTGGGGTGCAGTTTCAATCCCATCAGCATTGTCTGAAGTTGCCTATTTCCCCCACACCTTCTAAAACATAAGCGGGTTACACACCCAGTTTCACCTATCAAAGCTCCCCGCTACTCTGAGAATAACATCCACATTACCCTCCCGGGCCTGCCAGGGTTTGCCCGCGCTGTGGGACGCCAGCCTTCCCCAGGTCTCACTGAAGCCAAGTGCCGGGGAGATCCAAGAGGATCATTGCAGAAACCTCCGGGATGCCAGCCAAGCTGGGCTGGAGGTGGCTGGACCTTTTCTCCAGAGCAGAGGAAGCCGCACTGTGCTGCGCTGTCCACCAGGGGGCAGTGAGGGCACTATGCGGGGGCTGCCGAATAGGAGTCTGCGGCTGGAGTTGGCGAGACCCGGCTACCTGGAGTGCGGGGGACCTGAAGTTCTGCCCAAGCAGAATCTCCAGCGGTGTCCGAGGTCCAGGCCTCACTTTGTCCCCGACCCCGCCCAGGCCTGCGGTCGTTCCGCGCCTTCCCTGGGGGTTGTAAACTTGCAGTGTGAGATGAGAGTGGGGTCAATCCAAGAAGCACCCCAGGCCCAGTGAAGTGGGGTGGCCGGCAGGGCTCTCGGAACGGGCCCAGCTCTAAGTGTGACAACTGTCGCCTCCTCACATCCTCCCATTCACCTCAAACCCTTTTTCACCCCAAAGACGCCGGGTCTGTAGAGGAGGAACCCACGGGATGGTAAGGCCCTCTCTCTGCACGGCCGGCTCTAGGTGCAGTGGGTACAGCAGTTCCGCACCCTCCAGGAGCTGATAGTCTGGGGGCAGTGAGGGAAAAGGAGCAGAGCAATGACACCAAGAGGTGAGATCAGCGGAGCCTGCCGCAGACGCAGGGAAAGGATCAGCAGAAGGTGGGAGACCAACATGGGAGGGGCCCCTGAGGGTGCAGCCCCTGTGCTGGAGACCTGCGGCCTAGGGAGGGCGCCATACTGACACCCAGACGGGATGTGAACCGCACGCATGAAGGCCCCGAGGTGGCGGAAGCTTAACTTGTTTGAAAAACAGACCAGGGCTGAGCTTGGTGTGGTGAGGCAAGCCTGTGATGCCAGCACTCAGGAGGCTGAGGCAGGAGGGTCGCCAAGTTTGAGGCCAATCTGGACTACACAGTGAGTTCAAGACCAGCCTGACTGCATAGTGAGACATTGTCTCAAAAAACAAAACAAAACAAAAGAAAAACAGACCAGTGCAGAAAGGGAAGGAGCACGTTTGTTTCCTATGGCTACTGTAACAAATTACCACAAT
Source organism: Dasyprocta punctata (assembly GCA_004363535.1). Lineage (NCBI taxonomy): Eukaryota > Metazoa > Chordata > Mammalia > Rodentia > Dasyproctidae > Dasyprocta > Dasyprocta punctata. Next base: position 80,793 of record RJWM01005020.1, on the reverse strand, counting down.
TTGTGGTTTAAAGTGCCACAAATTCACAGTCATACGATTATGGAGGTCAGAGGTCTGACCTGAGTCTTACAGGGTTAAAATCAATGAATGTGTTGTCAGAGCTGGTCTCCTTCTGGAGACCCCAGGGGAAAATCCCATTTCCTGTTTTTTTTTTTTGTTGTTGTTTTTTTGTGTTTTTTTTTGGATATAGGGTCTTACAGTGTGGTTCAGGCTGACCTCAAACTTGCCATGATCCTCCTGCCTCAGCCTCCCAGGTGCTGGGATTATAGGTATGTGCCAGAGTCACTAGAAAGAAGACTGGGGTGACTATTACAAGCACACACGCTCCTGTATAGACAGAGCCAGGCAGGTGGGGGTTCAGCCAGTTTGGGGCTTCTGCTGATGAGACCCAGCATTGATCTAGATGGCCTAAGCTGCTGTCCCCAGACCAAAGGGAGCAGGACATGATGAGGCTAAAAGTCTAATCATGTCCATTGGCCAGGCATGGTTTCCAAAGATGGGCGTGTGTGAGTGTGCATGTGAGAGAGACAGGGAGAGACAGAGAGAGACAGAGAGAGAGAGGGAGGGAGAGAGAGATTTGAACCATCAGACAGTTCAGTCAGCTCACCTGGAGGCTGTGGAAGTCACCTGTGTGTGGTGCCATCATTCTACACAGAGCCCAGGGGGCCTTGTGCTTGGAGCTCACAGCCAGCATTGCTTTCTCATCTAAACCCCTGGCCTTATGTCAGGGCTAAGAGACTTTCAATGCTTCAAGTGCTGAAAAGACACAAGGGTGAGGTGAAAGAAACACATCCTGGGTCCAACAGGTGGATGTCCTGTATCACAGTCTTGGACAAAGCATTTTTAAATCGATCAACATAGCCCGTGTGGTGGTGCATGTCTGTAATCTTTTTGTGTGTGTGTGTGTGTGGGGGTGTACTGGGATTAGAACTCAGGACCTTGCACTTGTGAGGCAGGTGCTTGTGCTGCTGAGCTGTATCCCCAGCCTGCATGTCTATAATCTTAACACTCAAGAGGCTGAGACTGGAGGATTGCCTGAGCTACATAATAAGTTCAAGTTTGGTCTGAGCTACATAGTGAGACCCAGTCTCAACAAACCAAAAATTAAAAATAAAAGTAAATAAATAAATCAACATCTATGTCCTAATAGGACTTAGCCATATTTCTGTGTTGACAACTAATTAGCCTCACGTGCCTTTATACTATCCACTCTAAGAAGTCAAGATGGCATTGAGACCCAAGGGTATCTGAAAATTTTGTCCCCAGAGATTGCCACTTTATATATTGTGGTATGTTCTCCACTTACAAAACACATCCAGTTTTACCGCTGTAGTTCATACCCTAAGAAAATCTTCTTCCAGCATTTCCAGTCATCTGTGCCACCAAGTGGATGTGAACCTCCCAATATCCCTCTCTGGCTGCCCCATTCTTCTACTGACTTCCACATGCTTAACTGCTGTCTAGCTGTTGGCCACTAATGGATTTATCTCTCCTTGTCACCTGTTAGCTTGATTCCTAGATGACTTTTTTTTTTTTTTGTACCAGGGATTGAACTCATGATCTCATGCTTGCCAGGCAGGCACTTGTGCTGATGAGCTAAATCCCCGGCCCCACCTACGTGACTCTTAATTTGGCAACCAGGAGGCCTTTATCCCTTTGGTCCCTGCTATGTAGCCCAGGCTGGCCTCAAACTTGCAGCAATCCTCTTGCCTCAGCTTTCCAAGTGTTGGGATTACAGTGGTGCATCACCATGCCCAGCATTACTTTCTATTTAAAATGTGAGAGGTAGGGTATGTAGGGGAAAGAGCATTTGGACTGTCTGGGGTTGTAATTGAATCTGACAGTTACTAGTCACCAAATTTATCTGAGACTATATTTTCATCTGTAAAATGGGAAGAACAGTATTGACTACAGCCAGTTGTTAAGATACTGAATAAAAAAGATATACTAAGTACCCAACAGAACATCAGGCATAAAACAGAAAGGTATTTAGTGCAAGTTTTCATTAAATTTGTCATTCCATTTTTAAAAGTGGTTAACACATCTACATTCAGAGCTGAGTAGACCTGGACTCACGGGTGAAGACAACACAGGGAACAGACACAATATGATGACAGGGATCTCTGGAATTTCAGTCACCCACCAGATTTCTGCAGACTCAAGTGAAGAGTCACTGTTATAGCAGAAGTGGCCTTCAGGTCCCCAGGAAGTGGCCCGGAAAACAGATATCACAACCTGCACACCAAGCTGTGTATCTTGGTTACTTTTCTCTCCTTGCTGGGACAAAATACCCAAGACTCAAAATTAAGGAAGGAAAGGTTTATTTAGCTCACAGTTTGTGGAGGTTTCAGTCCATAATCAGCTGGCCCCAAGGCAGGGTGGCATGGTGCCCAAGCAACACTTCAAGGCAGCAGAAGAGATCAAAGCAACAAGAGCAAAAAGTGGGGAGAACACTAGCCTCTTTTCCTCCCTTATATTGTTCCCAGGCCACCCCCTGCCTCCCAGGGCAAATGTAGCACTCACAAAATCTCTGTGCCCTCCCTCTTGCACAGGCTGAGGATATTTACAAAGCAAGGATCCTCGCTCCCTGCTGAGTCTCTTAGTAAACCTTCTAGACTTCTTAAATTGACCCAATGTATCAACTTGGTGTTATATACTTATTTACTTTTGTCCTTTTCTCAGTAAAGGTGTTTTGCTTCTTGCAAACACTGGGCTTTTGTGGTCTGGAGTCTCCAGATCAGTCTGTTGAAATATGCCATGTTACAAGGTCTCAGAGATGACATTGGACCCACTTGGATAATCCAAGGTCATCTGCCCATCTCAAGGTCTGTAACTCAGTTTAACTCAATAGAGCATGGTGGCAAATGCTAGTAATTCCAGCACTCCGGAGGCTGAGGCAGGAGGATCACGAGTTCCAACCCAACCTGGCTGACTCAGTGAAACCCTTTTTCAAAGTAAAAAATAGCCAGGCGTGGTGGCGCACACCTTTAATCCCAGCACTTGGGAGGCTGAGGTATGTGGATCATTGTGAGTTTGAGGCCAGCTTGAGCTACAACCTGAGCAGGGCCAGCCTGAACTACATAGTGTGACCTTGCCTTGAAAAAAATACGGCTGGGAGTTTGGCTCAGTGGCCTAAGCGCCTGCCTGGCAGGCACAAGGTTGTGAGTTCGATCCCCAGTACCATAAAAAATAAAAAATAAAGTGTGGGGATGTAGCTTAGTGCAAAAGCTGAGTTCAGTCCTAAGTATTGCAAAGAGAAAGATCCTACACTGTTATCACATGTGTATGAAGTTTCTTCAGCTACAAAAGGTAATGGGTACACAAATGCTGGGAATGGGGACATGGATATTTGGGGTAGAGCCATTATTTTGTCTCCCACAGAGAGCGCAAAGGTACAAAATGAAGCAAGGGGACAAGACCCCTGAGGTATACCTAAGCCTTTATTTATTTTATTTTCAGTACCCAAGTTCGAACTCACAACCTCACACCTGCCAGGCAGGTGCTTAAGCCACTGAGCCAAACTTCTGGCCCAACCTAAGCCTTTGTAAGTTGCAATAGGGGTAACAATGCCTTCTCACTTTCTTAAAAGCAAAACCAGCTGCCCATGGTGGTGTACACCTGTAATCCCAACACTTTCAGGAGGCTGAAGCAGGAGGATCACAGTGAACTTGAAGCCAGCCTGTGCTACATAGTGAGTTTAAGTCCAGCCTGAACTACATAGTCTCAAAAGCAAAACAAAAAAGCAAATAAACAAAATCCCAGCAATAGAACCCTGGCTGCTGGCTGGAGTGTTACAAAGTAAAAATGGAAGAAGAAGACTCAGAGAAGAGGCCAGTGAGTGTTCTGGAAAGACATGAGGGCGTAGGCCAGAAGTGGCAGTGAAGGTGGCATTGTAAATCAAGATTTAAAAGTTGTACTTAAGAAAAACTGCATGGCTGGGCGTGGTGGCTTACGCCTTTAATCCCAGCATTCGGGAGGCTGAGGTAGGAGCGCTGTGAGTTCGAGGCCGGCTTGGGCTACAACGTGAGCGCAAGGCCGGCCTGAGCTACATAGTGCGACCCTGCCTCAAAAAGCCAGGGCCGGGAGTTTGGCTCAGTGGCTTAAGCGCCTGCCCTGGCAGGTGTGAGGTTGTGAGTTCAATCCCTGATGCCACAAAAAAAAAAGAAAAGCTGCATGGTCAGGACACACAAATTACTGGAGTCTTTTATTCCTTCCAGGAAACTCAATTTTTAAAAAATCCTAAAGGTTTTAAGGACACAGCCTGTGAATTGGGCTGTTTTTATCTATAAATTGAGCTTTCTCCATCCTCAGGAAGCAGCAATACTGGTGGACAGCAGATCTCAACTTCAAACACATGCAAATGACTTGCACTACAACTTGACAGAGTAGCAATAAACAGCCTAGATCACTCACCTTGGAGAATCCCCTAAAATACACCCAAATCCGGCTCATAGGGTGTCTCATTTCTCTGAGCGCCCGCACTCCTGTCTGTCGAATAAACCCTTCTCTTCCCTCTTACTGACACGTTGGGAAAATTTTTTTTCCTTGACGGCAGTCTGAGAATCCATAATCTTAGTCTTCAAAAAGGATGGGTTAACTTCCTTATTTCAGCCGTGGAGACCCGCAGATCCACCCCGGTAAGAAACTGTAGGAGAACCTTCTAATTCTGTCTTTAACATTTAACTGTCTTACCCCGGGACTCTCCAAGGCTCAGTTTCCACTTCGGTATAAATGGGGATGAATACAGATAAAGAGAATACGGTATGACAGGACTATGAGGACCAGAAGGCACCATAATCATTAGGCATCTAGGGCGGGGATGATGGAATCAAAGTCCCAACTGTAATAATCGACCCGGTGAAGCACCCACCAGAGCGGACCCGGTTCCCAGAGGTGCTTTAGGAACACGCCGGAAACAACAACCTATAGTGTCCGCCAGCAGCCCGCTACCGGCGACGGCTGGATGGCACCCTAGGATTGGGCAGTTCGGCGAAGGGCGGGTCCCCCGAGGAGGCGGGACTTCCGGTCGGCTCCTCCGCTGTTGTCAGGGGAGACGGGCGCAGAGAGCCGGAAGGATCTGAGGTGCAGCTCGGCACGCCGGCCACTATGGCGGCCCCTGCGGTGCCAGCGGCTCCGGCAGCTTCGGGGCCCGGGTATCGGAGCCGGTGCGTGTGTCCCGAGATGCCGCCCGCCACCTTCTTCACGGCACTGGTCTCGCTGCTGATCTCCGGGCCCCGTCTGTTCTTGCGCCAGCCCCCGCAGGCGCCCTCGGACCTGTCGCTGCGGTCCGAGGCTGTGCGCGACTGGCAAGGTGAGCAGGGGCGGGGCCGGGGTGGCGCGAGGAGTCCCTTCGCTCCGACGTCACGCGCGCCTGGGCTCCAGCCTCGCAGGACTCGCCCCTCGAGCCTCACTGCCAGCTACCCCTGTCTCGGGGCGCACCCCTTCTCCCCAGCGGAGATCCAGCCTCCAGCACTGGCACTGGCAGTAGTCATGTCTTCCCTGAGCCTCTTCTTCGTCGTCAATGTGACATCCCTTCCCTACCTGAATTTGTTCCTTCCCTGTCGCCTCCGGACCGGTCAAGGCCCTGAATTCATTCCTCTATCTCTCGGTCTCTCCTGGAGGATAGACTTTCTCTCTTCGCCTCCCACTTCCTATACACACCCATGTCTGTTTAAGGCCAGCGACCCAGCGCAAAAATGTGTCTCCCACTTTTTTCACCGTTAAACTTTGTTGCCCACTCGTCAACATCCTGTACTCTTGAAATTTGGTATTTCTTCTGCTTCTTTTCTATCTTAATCCCCAGTAATTCCCTGCTGATGGGGATATGTATGTGTGACGGAGCGAGGGGTCTTCTGCCTTTAGAGGTGTTCGTTTTCTCTGGGGAATGCAATTTTGCAGACCAATTAAGTCTAAACATCCGTTGGTAAAAGTCGTTCCTAGTCTCTCTTCCTCATTCTTTTCTGCAGAAATAAGGGAAATGTGTATGACACTTGCTGTTTTCCAAAACACAGTGAGATGCGTTATACCATTTAATCTCAGCGATCTCAGACAGGCCATATTAAATTGCCAATTATTTCAATGAGATTGAATTCAAAGCAGAGAGTCACAGAGCTGTTAAGTCATAGAATTGAGATAGAAACTCAGCTTTTTGTTTTTTATCGTATGATGTTTTGAAACTAGATCCTGGGGATATATAAACCCCAAACCACATAGAGTTTTACCTAGAATTTTTTCACATTTATATTTGAAATTTCAGTTGTGGAAGTACTCACCAAATAATGAAGTACTCTTCAGATAATGAAGCCTTCCCGAGACCGGCCTGACTGAGGTATATGTTTCCACAGCCTGCTTACCTGCACAGATCCCCCTTCATTTTACTGAGGTCCCCACCATCCTGGATATACTCACACCTCCTCATAGACAGAAGCAAACTGAGCCTCCTTTTTTCTTTAGTTCACAGCTTTCCCTGGGTGTGGTGTTCATAGACATATGAACATTAGTTAATGTGAGAGACCTTTGAAGGCCTTTAGCTAACCCCCTTGCTTTGCAAAGAGGAAATGGAAGCCGAAAGAGCCTGTACCTTGGACTTGACTGAGTTTAACTACCCTGGTTGCGATAGAGCCAAGATTCCACTCCAAGCCTTCGGACTTTTTATTCCACTATTACCGTCACTGTATCAGTCTGTCTCCTTTGGTTTAATGTTTCAGCCTTTAAGAATATAAAAGTCCATTAGAGAAAAATAAAAGTATGGTTCTTTGCTGTCTGATTGCCTTCCCAAAACAAAACTAAAAAATAACTGTCTTCCCTATTAAGATTGGATAAACACTTTCAAGGAAGAGTTTTGACTTCTGTATTGATCATGAGAGTTTTATAAGCCCTATAGCTGTAAAATAATTCATGGTCCCTTTTTTTCTTCCTCTGAACAGCCACTATGGAAGGAGAGGTCAGGATTACAGCTGAGGAGACTGGCACACAGAGTGTTAAGTGACACCCTCTCAATCCACCCTGAAGCTGTTACAATTAATTAACCCTCAAACTGCCCGGTGAGGTAGGTCAGTATTAAAATCTGCAAAAGGGTTATAAAGCACTTTACAAAATCAGTAACCTCTTCATGCCAACAGTTGTTTTGGTTTGGTTTGGTTTGGTTTTTTTGGTTTGTTTTTCTTTTTTAAATTCACACGTGGAAATCGTTACTGATGAGACTTGCTCTGGGCCCAGAAGGGAAAGAACAAGGATTAGATATTCACACCTCTACTGTATCTTGGGTCTTTCATTGTTGCTCCCACTGCTTACCTGCTGATTTTTACTGGCTCTCCGATTACTAGCAAAGAGGCTGCTCTTCCCTTTCCTAGATGGCTCCTACCCTGACTTTCCCTCCCTGGAGCAGCCCAGCAGCAGGCTCTAACCTGGCTTCCTCTTCAGTTTACAGGCTGGTGACCTACATCTTTATCTATGAGAATCCGGTCTCCCTGCTGTGCGGCACGGTCATCATCTGGCGCTTTGGCGGCAATTTTGAGAAATCCGTGGGCACTGTCCGCCATTGCTTCTTCACCTTGATCTTCACCGTCTCCTCCGCTGTCATCTTCCTGTCACTTGAGGCTGTGTCATCGCTGTCAAAGCTGGGGGAGGTGGAAGATGCCAGAGGCTTCACCCCGGTGGCTTTCGCCATGCTGGGAGTCGGTACTGTCCGCACTCGCATGCGGCGGACCCTGGTGTTTGGTGTGGTCATGCCCTCCGTCCTGGTGCCGTGGCTCCTGCTGGGAGCCTCTTGGCTCATTCCCCAGACCTCTCTCCTGAGCAACATGTGTGGCCTTTTGATTGGACTATTATGTATCCTTCCTGGAAGAAAATGGTAATGAAGCTATACCAAAGCGTGTGCCCAGTGGGGGGTTTTAGGGTGTCAGATAGGTGGTCTTGGGCTCAAATGGCACCAACCCAGCTTTGAGGTTCAGCATTGAAAACCATACAGCAGATTCTGATCTTCTCTGGGGACCACATTTCCTCATCTGGAAAATATCAGCCGTCATCTCCTTATCTAGCTTATAACTTTGTCCAGTTGGTGACATATGCTGTTTTGGTTGTGTGTGTGTGTGTAAACCTGCATTTGACTATGATAGAGTTTTCATTGGAAGAGTCTGAAATACCCATAAGCTGGAAATGTTCATGAAAGGGATAGAAAACTGTATGTTTGTTTGTTTGTTTTCACTGCTGGGGAATGGAAACCGAGGCCTTACACATGCTGGGAAAGGATTCTGCCACTGAGCTACACCCCCAACCCCAAAATTTGTTTTTATTATTGTCTTTGTTTGGTTTGATCTTTTATTCGCAAAAAACAAAAATGAAAGAAGTTAAGCTTTTACCATATAGGTGGTTAAAACATTAGGATAAATTTTGTAGTGGCAGTCAGAAAACTAAAATACAGAAGCCAGGCATGGTGGTGCCTGCCTGTAATCCCTGCACTCAGAAGGCTGAGGCAGGAGGATCACTGCAGGTTTGTGGCCAGCCTGAGCTACATAGTGAGTTCAAGCCCAGCCTGGATTACATAGGGAGAACTTGTCTCCCAAAAAGAATGAAAGGAAGGAAGGAGACTGAAATACAAAGTGAGGTTACTTCTTTAAGCATTAGAATTAATAGAGTTGGGGGTTAATGAGGTACAGGTCTAAAATCTCTTTCAATCCATGATTCTGTACACTATTGAGAGAAGTCATATAGCCTGCCGTGGTGGCGCATGCCTTTAATCGCAGCACTTGGGGGGGCTGAGGTAGGAGGAGCGTTGTGAGTTCGAGGCCGGCATGAACTACATAGTGCAACCCTGCCTCAAAAAAAAAACTAGGGCTGGGAATTTGGCTCAGCGGTTGAAATGCCTGCCTGGTAGGCACAAGGCTGTGAGTTTGACCCCTGGTGCCACAAAAAAAAAAAAGAGAGGTCATATATAAATACAAGTGACTAATATGATAGCTGTCATTTTTAAGTGTAACTTCATGCTTTTTAAATCTTTATCCTCTGGCCAGGCATGGTAGAACACTCCTGTAATCCCAGCACTCGGGAGACTGAGGCAGGAGGATCATTGTGTGTTCTAGACCAGCCTGGGCTACAAAGTGAGCCCAAGGCCAGACTGAACCACATAGCAAGACCCTGTCTCAAAAAGATAAATAAATAAATAAATAAATAAATAAAATCTTTATCTTCTGGTTTTGTTTAATTCTTTTCAATTTTTTGAGACAGGGTCTCTGCTAGATGGTCCAGGCCAGCCTGGAACTTGTGGCAATCCTCCTGCCTCAACATCCAGAATGCTGTGATTACAGGTGTGGGCCACCACACCTGAGTAAACTTTTATTTTCTAATGTAAAAATTTAAAGGTACTTATCTGCATTCCACACATTTTGATACGTTGTATTTTCACTACCATGCAGCTAAAAATATTTTCTAGTTTTCCTTGAGATTTTTTGACCCAAAGGTTATTTACAAGTGAGTTACTTAATTCTAGATATTTGGAGATTTTTCTGGATTTCTTTTTATTGATTTCTAATTTAATGTCATCTGGGCAGAGAACACTATGTGATTGCAGTTCTTTTACATTTCTTGTGACCCAACTTTTGGTACATCTTATGTTCTTGAAAAGAATGTGGGTTTTGCAACTGGTAGATATAGTGGTCTGTGCACCTCAGGGTAGGTGTGGATGACATTCAAGTCATATATCCTTGTAATTGTTCTGTCAGTTACTGAGAAAGGACTTAATATTGCCAACTTTTATTGTTGAATTTGTCCATCTTTGCATTTCAGTTCTTCAGTTTTTACTTTGTGTATTTTGAAGCTGTTATTGGATATACACACAGTATTATGTCATCTTCATGAAATGACCCTTTTTATCATAAAATTGACTCTTTTTATCTGATAGTCCTTACCTTGTAGTCTATGTTATACTATATTAATTTAGTTACTTAAGTTTTCTGCTTTCTTTTTTGTTTTTTTTTTTACATAGGTCCTCACTATGCAGTTCAAACTGACCTTGAACTCACTATGTAGCATAGGCTGGCCTTGAACATGTGGTGGTGGGATTTTCTTGCCTCAACCTCCAAAGTGCTGGAGTTATAGACATGCTACTACGCCCAGCTCTAGCTTTCTCATAATTAGAAATACTGTGTATCTTTCCCTCTTGCTTTTTTTTTAATTTTGGAGGCTGTGGCTGTAGCTTAGTGGTAGAGTACTTGCCCAGCATATAGGAAGCCTTGAATTCAATCCCTGGTACTGAGGGAAAAAAAGTATTAATTATGGTTAGCATTTTTGTGTCCTCATACTTAAATCATATTTCTTGTGGATAACATATGCAGTTGGTTCTCCAGTCTGACAGTCTCTACTTTAAATGGCATGATTAGCTCATTTACATTTAGTATAATTATTGTTGGGTATGAGTCTGACAGCTTGCTCTTTGTTCCAAGTGTTCTGTTATTTTTTCTCACTTATCCTACTTTCAGTTGAATAGTTTTTTAGTATTTAGTCTTCTTTGCTTGTTAGCTATCCCTCATTGTTTTGCTTTTTTAGTGGCTGTTAATATGCATTTTAAGCTTATCATAGACTACTCTCAAACATACACTCAGTATATAATGTAAGAATTCTACAATGTGTTTTTACTTCTCATTCTTTAAGTTCTTGTTGCCATCCATTTTAATTCTACATGTGGTGTAACCCACATAATATATTGTGATTACTTTAACTTAGGTAGTCAGTTGTGCATACTTGCCAGACATGGTGAAGCATGCCTGTAATCCCAGCACTTGGGAGGCCATAAGTTAAAGACCAGCCTAAGCTACATAAGTGAGTTCAAGGCCAGCCTGAGCAACATAGGGAGACCCTGTCTCAAAATATATATTATGTATACTTTTTAAATTAACAAAACAAGACACCTGCTACATATTTGCCTTTTTTTTTTTTTTTTTTTTTTTTTTTTTTTTTTTTTTTTTTTTTTTTTTTTTTTTTTTTTTTTTTTTTTGGCGGCACTGGGGATTGAACTCACAACCTCGTGCCTGTCAGACAGGTGCTTAAGCCACTGAGCCAAACTCTCAGCCCTGGTTTTTTTGAAGCAGGGTCGCACTGTGTGGCTCAGGCCGGCCTTGTGCTCACGTTGTAGCCCAAGCCAGCCTCGAACTCAATGCTCCTCCTACCTCAGCCTCCTGAGTGCTGGGATTAAAGGCGTGCGCCACCACGCCCAACTATATTTGCCATTTCTAATTCTATTCCTTTTTCGCATAGATTCAAGTTTCCATCTGGTGTCATTTTCCTTTAGCCTAAAGAACTTCCTTTAACATTTCTGGTGCAATAGATCTGCTAGTGACAAATTGTCTCAGCTTTTGGTTGTCTGAAAATGCTTTTATGTTACTAAATACAAAATTTTAGCATTTTCTGATCTCCCTAGACTTCTCCTACTGCTTAAGTTACTAACTGATTTTTAAAAATTGTGATCCTGGGGATTAAACCAGGGCTCAGGCGCCCTGTACCCTGAGCAAGTCCTCCATCAGTGAGCTGCATGCCTAGCTCCTTGTTTACTTTTAAAGACGTCATCATATTTTTACCTGGCTTGTATTGTTGCTGGTGAGAAATTAATAATGATTTTTTTTTATTTAAGAGAAAAAAGACACATATAAGAAAGACAAAAAGCAGAAGAGACAAACGACAACAGCAAATCCACAACAATAATGTTATACATTTATAAAACAAGATGATAGGAACTTGACGATGGTTGCAGTATTGCGTATCATTACCTTCAACACAGTTGTTTACATTAACAGATACAGACATGCAAAATTGATCTAATCATATGAATATTAACTGATCTTTCTCAATAATAATACATTCAGCAGTATAATCATTTTAGTTATCTTACATACACATATATACAGATTTATGTCTTTTTCCTTTTCCCTTCCTTCTTTCCTCCTTTTCCCTTTCCCAATTACTTCTGCTGATAATAATTTTTATTAGCCGGGCGTGGTGGCGCACGCCTTTAATCCCAGCACTTGGGAGGCTGAGGTAGGTGGAGCATTGTGAGTTTGAGGCTGGCTTGGGTTACAACGCAAGCACAAGGCCAGCCTGAGCTACACAGTGCGACCTGCTATAAAAAACCAGGGCTGGGAGTTTGGCTCAGTGACTTAAGTGCCTGTCTGACAGGTGCGAGGTTGTGAGTTCAATCCCCAGTGCCACAAAAAAAAAATAATAAGAATAATAATTTTTATTGTTCTTCTTTATGTAAGTTTTTTCTGGCCTTCTTTCATGATTTTTTGGTTTATAATTTGTTTTCAGTTTTTTTTTTTTTCCCCTTCAAGACGAGGTCTCACTCTACAGCCTGGCCTTGAACTCACTTGTGTACCCCTCACTGGCCTCAAACATACGGTGATCTTTCTGCCCAGCCTCCCAAGTGCTGGGATTATAGGTATGCTCCACCAAGCCTGGCTTTAGCTACTTCATTGTTTTATTTTTTTGTGTTTTGAGACAGGGTGTTGCTGTGTAGTTCGGCTTGAACTCAGGAGATAGCCCAGACTGGCCTCAAACTTGCAGCAATCCTCCTCCCAAGTGGTGGGATTACAAGTGTGCACCACTAAATAGCAGCTTTCAGCTATTTAATTCATTTTTAGTACCATGGATAAGTTGTACAGACTGAAAGAGTTCAGTGTGATACTTGCATATTTGCATATAGCACACATTGATTAAATCCAGCCTCCTATTTTCTAGCCCTGCCCCCATCCTCAGCTATTTAATTCCAGTAGTCCTTGAGCCAGCTTTCTCTGTGTTTTCCTTGGTTACAATTCACTAACCTTGGTTCTGTGAGTAGAATTTTCATCAAATCTGAAAAAACTGTACAGTCATTATTTCTTCAACTTTTTTTTTAAAGCTGTTTTCTCCTCTCCTAATTGAACATGTGTTAGGCTACTTGATATTGTTCAATAGGTCACTAAGGGTTTGCTGACTTCTTTTTTCCTAGCCTTTTCACCCTCTACTCTTCTATTTATGTAGTTTCTATTGCCTTGCCATCAAGTCCAATGATCTTCTATAGTTTCTAAATTTCTGGTATAACTACTCTACCTGGCACATGTTTTCATTTCACGTTTGCATTTCAGTTCAGAGTTTCCATTTGCTTCTTTTGTTGTTGTTACTTTTGTTTTGTTTTGAGACAGGGTCTTGCTATACAGTCCAGGCTGGCCTTGAACTGACTATATAGCCAAGGCTGGCCTTGAACTTGCAGTGATCCTTCTGCTTCAGCCTCCCAAATGCTGGGACTAGAGGCATACATCACCACACCAGCTCGATTTGGTTCTTTTTTATAGTTTTCATTCCTTTATTGAGATTCATTATATTTTCTTTTAAATACATATATATGTATATATATGGTTTTGTTTTGTTTTGTTTTTTGTACTGGGAATCATACTCAGGGCCTTGTGTGTGCCAGGCAGGTGCTGTACTACTGAGCTACATCCTCAGCCCAAATGCTTACATTTTAAAATACATATTTGTGATAATAAATCCTTGTCTGTTTATACCATCATCTCTGCCATTTTGGTTCTGGTTTCTGTTGATTTTCCTCCTGATTAAGGGCCTCATTTTCATGCTGCTTTGCATATCTAGCAATTTTTAATTTTATGCTAGATGCTGTGAATGCTTTATTATTGAAGGCTGAATTTTGTTACTTTCCTTTAAAGACTGTTGATTTTCGTTTTGATAGTGAATTTACTTGAAAATTAATTTGAAGCTTAAATTTTGTTAGCTCTTTCAGAAATAGTCTAGAGTAACCTTGAGACAAGCTAGTTTAGCCTTATTTTTAAGGCAGTGTTTTGGGGAGAGGGGAGTCTCTGAATGCCCTGGGTGTGGACTGAGGTCTCCTTGCTGTGGTAGGAGCCTGAGTGTGCTCCGACGCTGTGCGAGTTCCAGGAACTGTTCAGCTCTGGGTTTCCCCAGCAGCTGTTCTTACTTGGATGAGTGGCCTCAGCTTGCGCTTATGCACCTCAGCATTAGCTCAACCTGAAGAACTCATGCAGGTTTCTAGAGCCCCTTCCCTGAGAAGTGGCCTCCTCTCCATTACTCTGACCTGCATATCCCCGCTATTTCATCTAATCTGTCTCTTTGGCCTAGCAGCAAATGCTATGCTGTGCTACAGATTGGAAAATGCCCCTAGACAGAAAGCCCGTGTGTCTTGAGGGTCACAGCAATTGTTTTCCTTTTCTTAGAGATCACAGTCCAGCAATGTTTTTGTCCAGAGTCTAAAAACAGTACAGTTATGTGCTGCAATTTCTAGTCTAGCGTTTGACTCCTTCACTGCCACTGGTTATCATGTGGAATTGGTATTTGGAAATACAGTATACTATCCTCCCTGAGCAGGTGTAGAAATAGGCAGGGACATTTTAAGTTATCACAACAGCTAGAGGCTGCTGTCACTTAGTGACCAGCGGCCAGGGATGCTAAACATTCTCTCAAAGCATGAGATGGCTCAGCCAGCAAATTACCTAGCTGAAAATGCAAGGTGCCTTCCTGTCAGGAGCCCACCTTGGAGAACACCTTTGTCTTGGCAGTGCTTCCTGCAGGCCCCTCTCCAGCACCCCTTTGTCCTTGTTGCTGCTCTCTATGTCGGGTTCAGCGTTCATGCCCCTTCCTTTATGAGGTGAGAGGCCCCAGTTACTCCTAAACTTTTGCTTATCACCACTTACTCTGCCCCAGTTACTCCTTGTCTCGTACTTACTACAGATTCAGCATCCCTAATCCAGAAATCTGAAATCCAAAGTGCTCCAAAACCTGCACATCTTGAGAAGCAACCAAACACAAGTGGAAAATTCCACACTTGAGGGGCTGGGGATTTAGCTCAGCGGCACAAGCACCTGCCTGGCAAGCGCAAGGTTGTGAGTTGGATCCCTGGTACCAAAAAAAAAGAAAGAAAACAAAAGAAAATTCCACACTTGACCTTCCATGGTGGTTCATAGTCAAAAAACAGTATACTAAAAATACTGTGTAAAATGCCCTTTCACCTTTGTGTATAAGGTCAAAATGAAACAAAAATGAATTTTATGTTTAAACTTGGGTCCCTGCCCCAAGATATCTCATTATGGATATGTAGATATTTCAAAATAAAAAAAAAATCTGAAATCTGAAACACTTCTGGCCCCAGCCATTTTGGATAAGGGACAGTCAACCTGTACTTACTCCCTAATCCAAGCATCTAATGGATGTCTAATAAATATTAGTTGAAAGGCTATCTGAGTAAGTGATGGCTGAATCTTTGTGGTGGACAGTCATAGGTTAGATGACCAGGACACTGTTGTCACTGGGAATGGTGGCGGTATGGGGACAACACTGCCAGAGAATCTCACATTGTCACATTGAGCAGGGTGTTTTCCATTTGGGACCAAAGTACCAGAAGGTGCCAGTCCCACTAGGGATGTGAGGACAGCCTCGCGCCTGCTCCCATACGAGAACTGCCATGTGCCGGCCTGTGACCGCGGCTGGAGTACAGAAGGCTCAGGAGCCGGGTGGAAGGGTGAAGTGTTCACAGCTGTCTGCCACCTCTGTTGCTGGCTGTGTTCCCTGTGAGGCACAGTGGATGGAAACTTTCAGCTCCAGGCTGGGGTGTGGACTTCCAGCAAGAGTATGTCGGGGAGCCTGTGTCCTCCCATGGGGCACGCTCAGCCACCTCCCTTTTGCTGCCTCTGATTTGACTTAATGTGCCCGACCTCAGATGGCTTCACTTACTGCTGTAACCTTGACATCCCCGAGCGAGTGGCTCTGAAGCTCGACCAGACTTTCCCCTTCAGCCTCCTGAGGAGGATACCCATGTTCAAGTACGTCTCGGGGTCCTCGGCCGAACGCAGGGCAGCTCAGAGCCGCAAGTAAGTTCCACAGCTCACCCGGGATCCTTGAGCCACTCCAGGGCTGGGGGAGGATGTGGCTGGGCCACCGGGAGTCATAAAGGAAGAGGGGGTCAGAGATTTGAAAGTTGATGCACAGCTAGTGGCTGTGGGTATGGCTTGGTGGTAGAGCGCTCGTCTAGCACGCATAAGGCCTTGGGTCTGATCCCCTAGCACCATGAATGAATGAATACGAGTGTGCAAGAGGCCTCAGCACTCTGGCTGCTGCCCCACCGTGTCTGAAGAAGGGACTCAGCTCTCTGGAGTCACATGGCCATGGCATGTGGCCCTGATTAGAAGCACAGACAGGTCACCAACTGACAGGTTTGCTTAGGATTGGGCCGAGGACCTGGGATAGAAGTTCTTAGCCACCCTACAAGAGCAGGTGAAGTTTACTGTTTCGCAGTCCAGCTCTGTTTACTGCCCTGCCCAAAGTGCCAGGCAGGCCATCTGACCTCTTGTTGAAGCCAAAAGGAACACAGTCACCTGTGCTTTCAGTGACGCAGTCAGGAGCCTGTTCCAGACCGAGGTGTTCCACTTGCAGGTCTTTCTCAGCCCCTCCCTCTGTTCACACTGCCTCTGCCACTTGTGTCCTTCACTGGCATTTGTCCCTGCTGAGGTTTCACAGCACAGGACAGTCTGCCTCCTTCAGTAGTCTCTCCAAGAGAAGGCACCCAGCTGGGGGACAGGGTACATGCCGGTAATCCCAGCACTCTGGGAAGCTGAAACAGAAGGATCTCGAGTTCAAGCCCAGCTTGGACAGCTTGAAGACTTGACAAAACCTTGTCTCAAAATAAAAAAAAGAGCAGTGCAAAGGGCCTGGGTTCAATCCTTAGTACCAGGAAAACAAACAAGAAAAGGAACTCACTCGGGAGACAAAGTGCTTTGTCAGCGGCCTTTCCTACCCTCCCCCCACTGTGGGGCTCATTCCAAGAGGTGCCTGTTCCCATCCGTCACCCACCCAGGGGCTTTGGAGCATTCGATGTCTTGCACTCTGGGTGAATGATTTGGGGATGACAAATGTGCAGTGCATGTACCATTGTTGCCCCCTGATTTATGTGTTTTGAAATTTTGTTTTAGTAATTTTTTTCTTTCTCTTCATTTTTTTTTTCCTTGAAATAACATGGATTTGCAAAAAAAAAAAAAAAAATTATAAAAAGAAAAGAAAAGGCAGGGGGCTGCGCAAAGCAGAAATGCAAACTAACCACTTTGCTTCGGCATTCAGGCAGGGCATTCCTGGGTCTAACTGTGGAAGGGATTGTTTATGCATAGAATGTTTTTGGTTTTTGGTACTGGATCGCACTAAGTTGCCCAGGCTGGTCTCGAATGTGCAATCCTGCCTCAGTCTCCTGAGAGGCCTGGGACCAAAGGTATGCTCTGCTGCACCCTGCCGCAGTGTTTAACTGTGATAGAAACTTCAGAGGGCTTCAGAGGTTAAGGTGTGTGTCTGGCCTGGAAGGGACCCCCCCTGCAGCAGCTGAGGGTAGGGACCCACCAAGACCCACACCCCCTAGGTAAGTTCATCTGTGCTGCATGGTGCTCAGCTTCTCTGAAGCTGTGACCTCCTGGTGCAGATGTGTGGTCCCGCCTCACCATGGCAGGCAAAATGGGAGGTGACCGCCTTCTGTTCCTGCTGCATTCCTCATGGCTGCTGTCTGGTCCCCCATTGCACCTGCCGCAGATACACACAACAGAACCGGATGTTTTGGGCGACTGGCGGTGGGGCACAGACGGCTTTACAACGTGTGTTGATTTTGCCTTTGAGATGGTCATTTGCACAGTCGCGTCTCCCTGGTTGCTCTTGTTGAAAAGTATGTTTTGGGTTTTGGTTTTTTGAGGTGCTCTGATTGAACCCAGCACCCAGCATATGCAAGGTAAGTGCTGTACCACTGAATTACACTCTTAGCCCTGAGACTTTTTCTTAATGCCAGGAGAGGTGGTGTGTGACGGGCCCTGTTCCTGGACCTCAGCACCTGGTCTGTAAGGTGCAGGTTTAATTGAAATGAGTGCATCTGGGCGTGGTGGCGCACGCCTGTAATCCCAGCACTGGGGTACATACCTGTAATATCAGCTGTTTGGGAGGTTGAGGCAAGAAGATCACAAGATTGAGGCCAGCCCTGGCAATTCAGTGAGACCGTGTCTCAAAATAAAAAGGGCTGGGGCTGTAGCTCAATAGAACTGCAAAAAAGAAGAGAAAAAAAATCAGCATGTGTCTCCGTTTGTATTCCTAGCCACACGGTCTCTGGTGGGAGCTTTAGCTTCCATCTGCCATGCTGGTTCCTACCAGCCAACGAGCCTTCACTCGTGAGGCGCAAGTAGGAAATTTTACACCAGATGTACACGAGTAGGGCACTGCACCAGCCACAGTGCACTGCCCGCCAGGACCTGCCCTGCCCCACTCCTGGCAGATGAGCTGCCGGGGGCAGCCACGCCTCGGGCAGCTTCTGGTTTCCTTCACGGGCCCCTTGATACTGCTGATCTGCTCTCTGGACACCTGTTTTCTGTTCTTTTAGGGTCAACCTTTCTCCTCTCTTGGTCCCTAGAGCTAGCTGGCCTCCATAATAAAGAGAAGGTCGGCAGTCCTGCAGTTTTGTTGGGTGGGATCACAGGGTGGTCCTGGTCACCGCTGGCTAAATGATCCTTTTTCTCTTGCTCCTTTCCAGGCTGAACCCTGGGCTCGCCTCTTACCCCACACAGAGCTGCTATCCTCACTCACCCCCGAGCTACCCCATCATCCAGATGCAGCACACCAGTGGCCAGCAGCCAGCTGCCTGTCCGACCTGGGCTCCCGGGCACGTGCCCAGCCTGCCTCCATACCAGCCCGCCTCCGGCCTGTGCTATGTGCAGAACCACTGTGGTCCGACCCCGAGCTCCTCCAGTGTCTACCCAGTTCCCTCAGGGACCTCCTTGATGGTCCCATCCACAGCCCCCATCAGCTCCCCTGGCACAGCGAACTCTGCAGCCCGGGTCCCCCCAGCACCTGCCAGCTCCCAGGAGGCCTGCACCGTCCAGATGCCCTGAGGGAGTCTAGGGAAGTCTGCTCACAGCTTGGCCTCTGAGCTAATATTTTCTTGACAAAGAATTATTGAATACTTCTGCGTGCCAGGCTGTGTTGAGTGCTTGGATAAATGTCCCTGTTCCAGTCTCACTTTAGCTTGCTATCAGCTCTATGAAGTGCAGTTTATCTACCCAGTTGCAGAAATGAGACATTCTGTGACAACATGAAATCATGTGGTTCTAGTGTTCCCGTGGGGGCTCTCCATTGCTGGCTCTGGGCACCTTGCTGAGAACACAGGAGGAGGACAGAGGGGTGTTGTCAGAAGCTGCTGATGGCTCCTTCCCTTTCCTTCCAAGCAGTGCCCTTGGTTCTGTGGTGTTCATATGTCTGCATGCTGGGTGGCCCCAGGACCCTGCTGTGTATCACCTCCAGTCACCCCTGCCCGGCAGTGTGACCTGCAGCCGCATGCTAATGGTCCCGTGTTTTGATGCCCTTTGTATAAAGGGCCCGTGGCATACAGCTTCTTTGTGGTCTGTCTGGGGAGATGGTGTGGACATGGAGGTGGTGATGGCAAAGAGAAGTGAGGAACAGGTCCAGGCCAACAGCCCATGCTGTGAGTCAAGAGGCCACCTAGCTTGGGGAGTGAGTGGCAAAGGTGCCAGGAGAGCAAGCATGGCCAGGCAGAGGGTTGAGCATGGCAGAGGCCTCTACTGCCCCTGGGGAGGAAGGGTGTGGCCAGAGTGTGAGAGCTGGGACCACAAAAAGGGCTGCTAGCAGGACCATAGATGAAGAAGCAACGTGGGCACTGGCAGCAATGTTACTGTAGGTGGGGTTTGGGAGGGTGAAGAGCCCTGACTTTTCTGCTTGTAGACCCATCTGTTGGGTCAGTGTCTCCTAGGAGCTAGGGGAGCCCAGGAAATGTCACTGGTCGGGGCAGTCCCTCTGGTGCAGAGCAGGGCAAGGACAGAGTGTGACTGAGCTGGTGCCTGGCCAGCCTCTGAGGACTGTGGCTTCTGCTCAGCCACCAGCTAGGGCCTGTGTCGTGGCATACAAGCTGCCTGGGCATTCTGGAGGTGACACGTGGCCTGCGCTTCAGGAGCTGGGTGGCCCACTCAGGCTGGCTGGCTGAGGTCCTTGGTATTTGGAAGTGGGTAAAACATCCAGCCCCAAACACACCCTCTGGTGGGGCAGGGCCAGTGACACATACCCAGATAACCTCTGAGTCCTAAGCAGGAAGATGTGAGCCAGGAACCAGGTGCCCGGACACAGCTGGGACTCGAGCACAGAGCAAGTCTGGCAGGGTCCGCAGCTTTTGTCCCCTGCCACACCCGGCACTTGCACCACAATGGTACTTGGTGAGGGCAGGTAGCAGCGCATCCTAGACGTTCTCAGCCCTGTGCCAGAAGTAGGTGCAAAGGGCACCTGACCTAATATGGCATGTACGGTATGGGACTTGGGGACCTCGGACCACAGAGCTGTGCGAGTCCCCAAGTCCTTCAGCCAAGCTAGTCCTTTCCCCCACTGCCACTGCTGGCTTTGCTGCTGGGGCTTCAGAGAGGCAGATGGGTTGCCAGTAGAGCCAGGCTCAGTGGCGCCCCCACTAGTTCTCTGTGCCCTGGACTTCTTGGTCTGACCACAGTGCCTGAGCAGCCTGGAGCCAAGTCAGAGTGGGATCATCTGTCGACCCCACCCCATGCCCATCTATTACATGTCTCGTGTGCAAATCATTACTGCATCTGTGGAGCTGCCACGTGAATATCTGTCCAATAAGTGATCCCTGCCCCGGGGAGCTCAATCTGATCAGGAAGTGAACAAACAATCATCTTAACTGGGCATGGTGGTGGATGCCTGTACTTCCAGCACTTGGGAGACTGAAGCAGGAAGATTGCCTCAAGTTTGAAGCCAGCCTAAACTACATAGGGTCTATGTAGCAAGACCCTCTCTCTCAAAAAAAAAAAATTTGTAATGGGGACAAACACTTCAGGAGCTGGGGGTCTAGGGATCTGTTGGTTACTGAGGTCTAAGGTTGGAGGGAGGCTCTGACTGACCTTCACTTATTCATTTTAAGGGGAAGCAGCCGGGACTTCCTACACAGGGAAACCCCCTACCCTGTCCCCAGCAGGCAGGACCTACCGCAACTGGAGAAGCTTCCAGACTTTGTCACTTTCCCTACTGTGCCAGTTGAGGGTAGCAGAGAAGCAGCACCACGCTCCGCAACCTCTATGAACTCTTCTGGGTCCACAGGAGGGAGAATTCCCAGCCCGGATGGGGAGGAGACTGGCAGCTGGCGTGAGAGTAGCCCTGGAAGAGCCCTGTACGCTCAGCCTCACACTTGTTTGTTCATGCGTTACTGTTTCATTTAACAAACATTTAACGAGCAGCCACCTGAGTTCAAGGCCTGGGCAAGGTCCATGGACACAGAGATCAGAAAGAACAAGCCTGTGGTACACACCTGTAATCCCAGCACTCAGGAGACTGAGGCAGGAGAACTGCCACAAGTTCACTGGTCATAAGGGAACCCACACAGGGAGGACCCCAGGATAGAGTGATGACGCATGGGCTGCACAAAGGAGGGAAGCCAGGAGGCAGGGCTGGAGACGTGAGTGTGGAGCCTGGGGGGAGGTTAGCAAGACATGGCCACAGTGGTCCAAGTCGTCAGGGAAGAGACCTAGTCCAGGTCAGAGAGTCAGAAAGCAAAGCTAGGACATAAAGAGACTTCAGTCACACAGGGTATGTGGCAGAGCTGAGACAGTGCCCACAAATTTTCCCCACCTAATGTCCAGGGCTGTGAGTCACACTCAGGTGACACCAGTAGGATAAAGTTCCTGTAGGCTCAGAATGTGGCTTTGGATTTGGGTGCTGGATCTTTGGGCTCCAGCACCTTTTAAGGCCACCTAAGCTCTGATATGTCACACTGTCCCTGAAAAACTGCCAGCTTCAATAGAAGCACCCCAAGCTGGACCAGAAGCCTGACTCCTGGGGATCTCTACACCATCCTCAGGACAGGTGACAGGCCACTTGGGACCTTGCTCCATGATCCTGTTTGGAGATTAGGGACCCACACACAGCTTGGCCAAGATCTTTAGGAAGGGTCTTCAGAGGCTGCCTGCCAACCCTGTCCTATGCTATGCGAAGTCATGACAAGCTGCCTCCAGGAGGGAACCCCTGCTCCTGCTGGAGACAGCTAACTGCCCAGGGGGCCAAGGGACAGAAGAGATTGGGCCTTCTAGGAAGGAAAATCAGAGCTTTCTTCCACTAGAGCTCACTGGCACAGCCCTGGCCTTCCCAGTGCCCAGGGAAATCAGAAGCACACAAGCCCACAAGAGTACACACATACATACATGCCCTACACAGGCATATACAAACAGCCAAAAATATTTTGACCTCACAAATCTGGTCCACATCCCCACATATCAATTCCTGTTCAAACAAGTAGATTTCCATCCACGAAAACGCCTATGTCTAGTTGGGCATGGTGGCACACACCTGTAATCCCAGTACTTGGGAGACTGAGGCAGGAGGACTGCCATGAGCTCAAGGCCAGCCTAGGTTCCATAATGAGTTCAAAGCCAGTCTGGACCATGTAGCAAGGCCCTGTCTCAAAAAAAAAAAAAAAAAAAAAAACCCACAAAAAGTACTTGTTCATTACACACACAAAACATGCCTAAGTGTCTCTACATAGTGCATACCATGCTTACATGCATGTATAAATGTGACTTCACAGAGGAAAATGAAAAACAGGAACCTTAGAACTTGCCCTCTCCCCCTCCAGCTTGCCCAGTCTCTTCCCTGACTTCCTTCAAGCATACGATGAGACTGGCACTGTGAGATGACCTGAGAGCTGGCACTAGCTTCCTGGCTCCAAGTTCAAGATCCAGGAGTGGGCGTGGCCCTCTCTGGCACAGGCTGAGCAGGGCAGCAGGAAGGCCAGTCCGCCCCTTCCCTGGCTCACATGTAGTGCCCACTGTTTCACATACCAGGGGCCTTCCTGTGAATTTGTGTGTGGAGAGTAACACCTCTGCTCTAAGGAAATAAGAAAACAGTTATTTTGAGCCAAAAACAAGAGACCATGGCCCTGGACCCAGATGCAATTTGCCCTGATGACGTGTTCTCCCATGGGAGAAGATACACAAACTTCTATAGCCACACAACACAGTCCATAAATGAATACGTTTACCAACCAGAGGGACATCAGGCTGGCAGACTGTGGTAAAGCGGGGAAATCTCTTCACAGGTTTCAGAGGTTGTTTGACAGCCTTCTTAGCTTTAGGGTAGGAGGAGTCTTAAAGGTCTGTTGAACTTGGTGATACATTCCCGGAGTTTCAGCTACTAGTCAGGAGCAGGCTGGGCCAGATAGAGAGGTTGAGAGTGAGTGGCTGCGAGAGGGACCAATGGGTCTGGGGATGTGCTCAGTGCAAGAGCGCTCACCTAGCATGCCCAAGGCCCTGAAAAGACGATGAGAGTGGTCACCCTCAGATCATTTTGATTCTTGCTCTGCAACATTCCATCTCTCCACAGTCACCATGTTCTACCTGGTCATGTGCATGATCTTAAATAAGATTTTCTTTTCTTTTTTCTTTCTTTCTTTTTTTTTTCCACCCCTTTTCTCCTCTCCCTGCCTGCCCCACCCCCCTGAGAGCCTGAGAGACAAGACCTTGCCATGTAGCCCAGGCTGGCTTCTAACTCACAGTGATCTTCCTGCTTCAGCTTCCCAAGTGCTGGGGTTACATGTGTGCACCATCATCCCTGGCTTTGCTTTTCTTTTCTTTTCTTTTCCTTTCCTTTCCTTTCCTTTCCTTCCCTTTCCGTCCCTTCCCTTCCCTTCCCTTCCCTTCCCTTCCCTTCCCTTCCCTTCCCTTCCCTTCCCTTTTCTTTCTCTCTTTCTTTCTTTCTTTCTTTTTCTTCCAGTACTGGGGATTGAATTCTGTACTTTTGCACTGAGATACATCTCCAGCCCATTTTTTTTGTTTGTTTGTTTGAAAAAGTGTCTCTCTCACTCAGTGTCCACAGTGCTGCGATAATAGGCATGCGCCACCCCACCTGGCTCCTGCTCCATATCTTAATGACTCATTGTAGAATTAATTAAAATGCATTGACCTTTTCCCTGTATGCTCCTCATTCCCAGATCACAGGAAAGGTCACAAATAAAAGGTAGCTGTGCTGGGTGCAGTAGCGCTTGTCTATAATCTCAGCTACTCAAGAGGCTGAGGCATGAAAATTGCATATTCAAATCCAGCCTGGACTACACAGCAAGATCATGTCTTAAAAAAAATTAATAAAATTTTTGAGGGAAATAGGAAGAAAATGTATAAATGGGAAGAGGAAAAAGAAGAGGGGAGAGGAAGGAAAGGAAAAGAAAAAGGAATAGAAGGAGAAAATGGAAACAGGTTTTGTAAATAAGGAGGTAAAGGGAGGAAAAAAGAATAAAAAGAAAAAAGAATCAAGATATATTATGTACAAGTATGAATTCCCTATCATGAATGTGATCATTATGTATATCTAAAATGTACCAATAAATTAATTTTAAAAATAAAATTAAAGTTTAAGGCAGGGTTTTGCCATGTAGCCCAGGCTGACTTTTCACTCACTAGACTGGCCCCAAACTCTGGGTGATGCTCCTGCCTCAGCCTGTGGGATGCTGGGATTACAGGTCTGTGCCACTACACCTGGTTCAAAAAATTTTAAAGGGCTGGGGATGTACGTCAGCAGCAGATCACTTGCCCAGCATGCACGAGGCCCTGGGTTCAATCCCTAGTACTGCCAACATAGGGAGGGAAGAAAGAGAGAAAGAAAGGGTCACAAGGCCACAATCATGTTCTCTTAGACTGACACGGATCAGGACGATTTGGTAACCTCTGGACTAAGATAAGATGCTCACAACCTGTGTGCCAGAACCAGGCATGTCCTAAGACTCATGAGCTACCCTGGTGCCCACCTGCCTAATGCTGACATAATATTCCCTGCAGATATGTGATATAAATTTTTCTTGATGCCTTTAGGCGACATGACATGAGTCGTCCACCTTCCAACAACGTGCCATAAAATCTTTTCTTAACCAGGCACGGTCCCACATGCCTGTAATCCTAGCACTCAGGAGGCTGAGGTGGGAAACTCGCTGTGAGTTTGAGGCTAACCTGGGCCACATAGTGAGTTCAAGGTCAGCTTGGGCTACGTGGCTACCTGTCTCAAAAAAAAAATCTTTTCTTTCTCCTATCACTGTCTCTTGGGCAACAGCAGAATCAGACTTTTGGTGGTTCTGCCCAGAGAGACCTTCCTGCTACTTGTCTCCACCTTTAGCTCCCATGGCGGGACACACAAGGTCCACACACAGGGCCCTCCGTGCCCACCTACCTGCCTGCCTGCTGCCCTGACTCTCACCGTCTCTCCACCAGCAGCCTGGTCGGCTCCGGGACGCCCTCACCACAGACAGAGCTCTGCTGCTCCCACAAAGCGCCCCTCCAGAATCTCCAATTCTGGAATAGGTGACTTAATACCCAGGAATGGACCTGTGATCGCTGGGAGCCAGCTAGGGGCAGCGTGATCAGGGGCCAGGACTGAGCTTCAGCAGGCAGCAGGGGTGAGGACGTTGCTAAATTGTCAACAGCCCAGGGTGGGTGGAAAGGAAGAGGGCACGGGAAGACGGTGCAATTTCAGGTGTGGTGAGCCCAGTTCCCCCCCGCTGCAAATGGCAAGACTGGAAGAGGGGACGTCTCTGGCAGCAGATGGGACCCAGCTCAGAGGTGACATTCAGCTGTTTTGATTTTTGAGGTCCAGAGAGGAGCAGGCAAAGATGGCCCGGGGTGTTGGGAGCAGACAGGAGCTGGAGCACAGATCCAGGGAAACAGGATCCAGGTCTTCGGTCACCCACCCACAACCCCAGACCTGAGCCTGGGACGGCAAGCCCTACCAGGGGCCGCAGAAGGGCGGACCTGGAACTGGCGATGCTGAGGCACAAGGAGGAGTAGGCGGAAGACAGGTCTCTCTCAGTCTTTGAGGCTGGTCACTCATTCATTCACTCTCTTTCCTGCCCCAAATAATCACTGAGCACCTGCAACATCCTGGCCTTGTGCAGGGCTGTGGAAACCCAGCAATCCCAGGAGGCCCAGCTTGGCTGGAGGCGTCTGCTCTCTAGGGCTACCCCAGTGTATCCAGGACACACACAGCGGCAGAGCTGGCCCTTCCAGGCAACTGATATCTCCTCCAAGGACCGAGCCGGCCAGGCCTCTCCTTAGCACCTGGCCAGCCATGTGTTAGGCCGCTCCACCCCTCCACGCCCAGCCGAGGGCATTCCTGTGACTGGCGAGGCCCTCATGCAGCCTGTTTGTTCTTCATCCTCCACACTCAGGTGTGGTCCATCCCCTGCTACTTCCCAAAGCTCCAGGGGCCCAGAAAGATTCCTGCCATCAGGGGTGGGCCGGGTGGAGGACAGTGCCCAGGGGTCCACGTGAGTCCCCCCAGGAGGAAGTGGGCAGAGAGGTGAGGGTGGTCTCAAGCCCTGACCACCCTAGGGGCCTGCCCAGGAGGAGGACTCTCCACTATCTTGTTGTGTGGATGCTGGGGACAGCACATGAGCTTATGTTCCTCCTGTCCTGGAAGCAGCCTGAACTATGGGTGTCTCACCTGCTCTTCTGCACCCCTTCTCCTTACCTGCGCCTGAGACGGAGGGAGGGGAGGACGGAGCAGGGTCTCCTGGGGGTAGGCCTGATGCAACACCCTGTCCCCAGCAGTGCAGCTTCCTGGGAGAAGCCTGGGACACACAGAGGGAATGGCAACCAGGGACACTGTTCAGTGACAGAATAGGTAGATGAATGCAAAATGGCAGATGATGTAGAACAGGGGACTTGATCATTGGAAATCATTTCTGTAGTGGAGAGAGCCCTCCGTGGCCAGGGCATGCCAGGAGGATATAGTCAGCAGAGGAAGGCAGGCTTTCCTGGGCTGCAGCCTGCAAACCGCCTGGTGAAGCCCACCCTGCCTCAGCCTCTGCCCAGACCTCTCCAGCCAGTGCGGTGCAGACCTGGTGGGTGGTGGTCAGCCGATCCCTCCCCGATTGTCTTTGCTTAGGGAGAAACTGTCTGCCTGGAGTCCATCCTCCAGCTCTGCTGTGCCACCCCAGTACTGAAGGAAAAAGCAGGCCTCTCCCTGCCTGCCTGCCTTAGGCTTTTCACTTCCCAAGAGCAGCTGGGCACTGCTGCACCTGAAGAGGCTCAGCTTTCCTGGGAACCAAGGGCCACTGGGGTCAAGTTGCAGCTTAGGTAACAGTGCCAGCCCCTCCCCCTTCCCAGGCCTGCCAGAGCAAGACCGAGTGAAGTCAGAAGAGAACGAAGCAGAGATGGGTTTCATTCTCCCTGAGGTGGCCCTGCAGTGGGTGCTGAGCCCGCAGCTGTGCCCTGGGAGGGAGGCAGTGACTCTGTCCCCACTTTTTTTTTTTCCATTTTTGCAGTACTGGGGATTAAATCCAGGGTCTTCATCTCCATCCCCAATGCTTTTTAAAATTTATTATTTTGAGACAGAGTCTCAATAAGTCTTTATTTTTATTTTAATTACTTAATTAATTTATTTTTGGTGCCAGGGATTGAACTCATGACCTCACACTTGCCAGGCAAGAGCTTACGCCACTGAGCTAAATCCCCAGCCCCTCAATAAGTCTTTAAATTGCCCAGGCTGGACTTGAATTTGTGATCCTCCTGCCTCAGCCTCCCAGAGTGTTGGGATTACAGGCATATGCCACCACATCCAGTTTAGAACCCACTTTACAGATGAACACAGAGAATCAGAGAAGGAAGGGACTTGACAGGTAAAAGGGGGTTCTTGGAGAAGACCCAGGTCTGCAGCCCATGGGTCCTCAGGACATGTGTACACACAGGCACATGACACACATGCCTTCCTACCTACTGCTCAGCGTGCCACACAGAGAAGGAGCTTGGAGAAGCTGGAGGTCAAAATGCCCCTGCTGAAGGTGACTTTCCTGACCTGGGTCTTCTCAGAGGTCTGTGTGCATGCCGGTGTGTGCAAGTGTGTGCATGCACATGTATACAAGTATGTGCATTGTGTTGTTTGCCACTGTGTGTGTTCACACATGTCTGTGCATGCATACATCTGTGAGTGTGTTTGCACTATGTGTGGTGTGTGTGTGTGTAGAGAAGACTGAATTTGGCAGAAGAAGGTCCTGGAGAAAGATCCTCAGGGGCCCAGGGAAGCTGTCCAGGACAGGACAGGGAGAGTCAAAAGGGAAGCCAGGGAGTATGTGTGTGTGTGTGTGTGTGTGTGTGTGTGCGCGCACGTGTGCATGTGCAGACCAGCCCTGGAATTTCCAGCCCAAAGAGCCCCAGCTTGGTCACAAGGGTTTTGTGGGCCCTTCTCAGTCACAGCGTGTCAGGGTGCCCACCCCCAGGCCCTGGGACATTTGTTTGCCAAAGGAGTGTGTAGAGCATGGAGGCCCCCAGGGGGTGGCAGGTGGAGAAGGGGATCAGGTAGCTCCTGTGGTTGGGGAGCAGGAACTGACAGCACCACACACTTCAGCTTGAACTCGACAACTCTGGTTTTCAGCTTGAGTTATGAGCTTGTCATGGAAGTTAGAGTGATCCATTTAACAATTCATTCCAATGGGGCAGCTTCGTTTACAACTTTTAAAGGGTCATGGATGTGAAGTGTTCTATTTGAACTCTTGCCCCAGGCACTGCAATGTCAAACTTCAGACAGTTTCTCTGTGTGTGCATCTGTGTGACTTTTGCTGGGAGGAGGAGGAGGCAGCCCTGGGGATGGCTATGCAGTAAGGGAGGTGTATTAACCTAGTTTTTATTACTATAACAAAGTACCTGATGCAGGCTGCTGTATAGAGAAGAAAGATTTATTTAACTTGCAGTTTTGGAAGCTAAAAGTCCAAGAAGAGATGTGGGGTGTTTTGGTGTGTGGCCCCTGGGTTACTCACATCATGGTGAGAGTGAGTGTGTATTCTGTCTGTATGACCTCTCTGCCTTTCTTATGAAATCAATGAGATTTAATCATGGGGCTTCCACACTATGGACCTCATCTAATCTAAACACTAAAGGCTCCACCTCTAAACACCATTGCCGGATTGAGTTTCTACCCTCTTCACACCATTAATCTAAGTCTTTGGAGATCAAAGCCCTGCACGAGTGTGGAAGAATGAAACAAATTCAAATCCTAGCAGTAGTATTTCTATTCTGAATGTGAAGAAACCGAGACTTGGAGGTGGCAAAACTTATTTGAGGTCACAGGTAGGTGGGAGCTATGGAGTCTGGCTGGCTCTAGAAGTCCCTGCTCCTGACACAGGGAATGTGGCTCCAAGAATGGCAGCAGCCATGTGTGGTGCTGCACGCCTGTGATTCCAGCACTCTGCGAGGCTGAGGCAGGAGCATTGCAAGTATGAACCCAGACTGGACAATTTAGTGACTTAGTGATCCTGCCTCAAAATAAATAATTAAAAAAGGGCTAGGGATGCAGCTCAGTGCCAAAGTCCTTGGTTCAATCCCCAGTACAGAAAGAGAGAGAAAGAGAGAGAGAAGACAGCAGGGAGGTGGGGAGGTCACTGGTCACCACCAAGCAGTGCACGGGAAGCCTAGGCATCGCTACTCTGCACTTTGCGTAGGGGGAGGCCTTGGCCAGCACAGAGGCTCTTCCAGGACCAGTGAGCCTGGCAGAACTCAGGGCAGAGATAACTCTTGGGTGCAGATTTCATGGGCCACACCCCTAATCACACCACACCTCTCTGGTCCATTAATGGCCACTGTGGGATGCAAGCCCTGGAAAGCCAGAACAGTCCACGGCATAGGACCCGCCCTTGGGCCTGCTTTGCACACTCCAGCTGCCCAGGTGGGTGCCTACTCAGCCCAGGGTCAGGGCAGGAGGGAGGGCAGGGTGCACAGGCTGAGCCTAGGAGGAGGCGAGAAACAGGGCTTTGGGATGGCAGGCAGGGGCTGTTGCCAGGATCAGCGGTTCAGCTGGAACTGAGAGCCAGGTGTGGCTGGGGTCAGGCTGGTGGCACTGCCAAGGCTTGGTGAGGAGGTTGAGTGGCTGGCTGTGTGTGCCTAGCCTTCCTTCTTGTCACATTCCCGGGGGAGTGGCAGGAGCTGGTGGGACTTCTAGTTCTACCTGAATCCAGGCTTTGGTGGTGAACTGGGAATCCCTGGCAAGCATGCTAGGTTACCTCGGGCAGATGCTTCAACCTCTCAGTGTTGTTTTCTCTTCTGTAGAATGAGGAGTTTGATGCAATGACCTTTGTTTCTTCCTTGCTGATGATTTCTAGGTTAAATTTGTGATGTGTGGGCTGGGTCTCATGCCACACACCTGTGAACCCAGCGCTTGGGAGGCTGCAAGTTCAAGGCCAACCTGGGCTTCACAGCAAGACTCTGTCTCAAAAAAAAAAAAACAAAAACCAAACAAACAAGTTTATAGCATGTTTGCCGGGCATGGTGGTACATTGCCTGTGACCAGCACTCAGGAGGCAGAGGCAGGAGGATTGCTGGAGTTTGAAGCTAGCCTAGGCTACATCGTAAGTTCAAGTCCAGACTGGACTAGATAGTGAGATCCTGTCACAAAAACAAAAGATAGAAAAAAGGAAAGAAAAGAAAAATTGGGGGGGGTCTAGATGTGGGGGCCCTGCCTCTTCTGCTTTGTATACCCCGTCACTACCTTCATCCTACCTTGCAGCCATTTCCAGTTTCTAGTTCTGAGCCCCCAAGCCAAGAGTTGGAAACTGAAGGCAATTTTCCCTAAGGGCCATAGACCTTCATGAACACCTTCTATCTTCCCTGGAGGCAGCCAGTGGGCATTTACCAGCTGAAGGGAGGGGTGTGGGATGAGCTGGTACCGAGGCCTGCACTTGTGCCCCAGTTCTAGAGGACCTGCTGTGCAGGGAAGGTGCAGGGGGAGCTGCCCAGCCGTAGGGAATGCAGCTGACACTAAAGAACCTCACTCTTAACTTCTCCAGTCTCTCATCAAGGACCACATATGTGTATGAGTTATGTTTTCCCTAAGGGCCATAGACCTTCATGAACACCTTCTAGGGTCAGGCATGATGGGACTAGTCTGTAATCCCAGCACTCTGGAGGGTGAGATAGGACTGCCCCGAGTTTGAGGCCAGCCTGGGCTACATAGTAAGTTCAAGGCCAGCCTCAACTATAGTAAGACCTTGTTTTAAAAAAATTCTTTTTAAACTTATGGCAGTAAAAGTCATATTGCCATGACTCTCCCTCAAACTACTCCCTCTTGCTTCAAACACACGTATCCAGGTTTGCTGTGCAGGTATTTGGGAGAAGAAAGAGAAGGAGAAAAAGGTGAACCTGTGTCCTGAAGCTTCAGGTTTATTTCTTAAAAGTATAATTTTAAAAATCTCAATTTCCTTGTTTCCTTTCTACCTTCTTTTATTTCTTCTGTCTTATCTCACCTCCACCCCAGACTTTGGTCCCTTATTCCGAAGGGGGTGCAGAAGGCCCAAAGGTCCATCTTCATGTGACTGCTTCAGGTTACAAAGGGGCATGGATCCTGCCTAGCCAGGGGTGGAAAGTCTCATCTTGACTGATCTAAAAGGAGACAGGAATATTGGGTTCCATTTTTTGAAGAACCATTGTCTTTTGATAGTCTGAAAGCAGGCAAGGACATTAGCCCGCTTCAGCAACAAATCATGTAACAGAAAATAATTGCAATGCACAATATCATAGCTGGAAAAATGGGAATTTTCTTCTAGGCTTTCCAGAGAACCAGGATACTAGCCATGCATTAAAGCTTGTGACAGAGTCTGATATTGCACTCATTTGTGAACATATGGGAAGTCATTACTTTTGGGGGTATGGGCAGGCCCCTTAGCTCTTTCAGATTTTCCTCTGCCAGTTGTATCATCTACCAGGATGAGTCAAGTTCTTTGCCTGATCACATGGCTTCCCTTGGAAGCATGGGAATATTTCCTTCTTTAGTGACCCTCCTTCTAGCACAATGCACCTGCTTGACTGCTATCCTCTCAGGCCCCATAAATCTCCCTGCTCAGGAGGTAGGGTGACTCACCAGAGCCTTATGTCCTGGGTTCCTGTAAACCTTGAAGGACCAGGGTCAAAATATAGGCTATTCTCTTAGCCCAGTTACCTTTTGAACTTTGGTCTCCAAGCCTTAATTGTTGAACACCCAGAAGGTCACTTACGCCAGTACTCAAGTGGGAACAGTAAGTTTATTATAATCTCATCTAGATATCAAAGACTTTGAAATAGAAAGTATAATAGCTGGATGTGGTGACACACGCCTTTAATCCCAGCACTTGGGAGGCTGAGGTATGAGGAGCATTGTGAGTTTGAGGCCGGCTTGGGCTACAACGTGAGCACAAGGCCAGCCTGAACTACATAGTGCGACCCTAACTTAAAAAACCAGGGCCGGGAGTTTGGTTCAGTGGCTTAAGCACCTGCCTGACAGGCGCAAGGTTGTGAGTTCAATCCCGGGTGCCACAAAAAATTAAAAAAAAGAAAGTATAGTCAGAGAACTGCTATTTTTTTTTAGAACTGCTATTTTTTTTTAAACCAGTTATGGCTGTCTTAGAAGTCAAATTCCTGTAGAATGTTAACAAATAAGAATTACAAAATTTTACTACAGTGGTGTGCATCTGTAACCCCAGCACTCAGGAGGCAGAGGCAGGAGAATTGCTATCAGTTTGAGGTCAGCTCGGACTATATAAGCAAGTTCAAGACCAGCCTGCACTACACAGTGAGATCCTGTCTCAAAAACAAAACAAAACAAAACAAAACAAAACAAAAGTTTTACTAGGAAAATTTAAAATCAAGAGCAAACATAGCATCTTAGAATAACAATTACACTGGCATTATTATATTAGAGCCACTATCTTTAAAAATACATTTAAAGCCGGGCG
This sequence comes from Dasyprocta punctata, assembly GCA_004363535.1. Taxonomy (NCBI): domain Eukaryota; kingdom Metazoa; phylum Chordata; class Mammalia; order Rodentia; family Dasyproctidae; genus Dasyprocta; species Dasyprocta punctata. Next base: position 48,038 of record RJWM01005020.1, on the reverse strand, counting down.
TGGTGGCGCACGCTTTTAATCCCAGCACTCAGGAGGCTGAGGTAGGAGGAGCGTTGTGAGTTCGAGGCCGGCTTGGGCTACAACGCAAGCGCAAGGCCGGTTAGAGCTACACAGTGCGACCCTGCCTCAAAAAGCCAGGGCTGGGAGTTTGGCTCAGTGGCTTATGCGCCTGTCAGGCAGGCACAAGGCTGTGAGTTCAATCCCCGGTGCCACAAAAAACAAACAAAAAAAAAGTATTTAAATTCCCACCTTAGTATAAGAGACCTTTTTAGTCAGTTGCCTTCATCTAACTACAAAATATTAAATGACATGAAGAAACTTTTACCTAAATGAATGTACTTGTTTATAGATGCACTTTACAGGTTATTAATGCCTAATCTCTGATCATTATAATGACATTGTCTCAACTGTATAAGGTATAGGCACATCTCTCTATCATGATACAATTATATAACAATCACATAAACATAAACCTGAAAGTCTGTCATCATGAACAACTTTAGTCTGGAGGTCATCAGTATGATAAATGTCTTTCTCAAGTGCTACATCTTAAAAGATTTGTACACTTGTATGAATGTGTTTAATAGACCATGAGGTTAGCAGTGATTAGAATCAGAGCTGTAAAGAAATCTTTACATGTATTTACTTAATTGTTTACTCTTTAGGTAAAATTTAGAATCATTTAACGTGTCTGTAGGGTATAACTGTATTGACAAGAATTAAAGTCTCAGATGTATATAATGTATGTTACAAAATAAGATAGTAGTTTATTTAACCTGCCATAAACTGATTATAATAAACATTTTATAAACAACACTTAAATAATCTTTGACTTCTAAAACTCAATTTTGTTTAAATAGCCAAAGTCTAACAATGAAAATATAAGAAACTATCTTAGTAAAGTATAGATTCTTTGATTTGTAATCTAGTTTTGTAAATTTAACCAACATAATCTTAAGATTTTAAGAAAAAACCTTATTGCTTTAGACATAGCAAGCTTAACCTTTTAATTATAGCCAACTTAAATATATCTTAACAATTACATTACTCATGAGAACTAAATCACAGCATAGTTAACACTTTTTAAGTATGTTATAGAGATCCTTTTCTCCATCCTTGTCATGGTCTGGAAAGTTTAAATTTGTAATCCCATGAAAAAGTTATTGAAATTTTAGCAAGTTAATTTCAATCTACCACTTCCAGTGCAACCCATGGTGAGAATAAAAACACTAAGACATTTTTATAATTATGGGGAGCCAAGGGGTCCTGAGTCCTGCCCAGATGAAGGTTCACGGAACAAAGGCCTCAACCAAGGGCTTAACCCAGATTTTATTAATTCATGAAGAAGGGAGTGGCTAGTGGATGAGTGACTGTGAGAATGGTGGGAATGGCATGAGTACTGTGAGCTGGGTTAGCTAGAAAGCCAGAAAGCATCTCTGTAATATGCAGAGAGAAGGGTATGCAGAAAGACCAATCCGCATAACACAATTGAAGTAGCATTTAATGTGTACAAGGCTGGTGCTTCAGTTCTGATGCACAAAACTTTTTTGCTCTGAGAAGTCATAGCCTCTTATCTTGAGGTTCGAACCAAGTTGACAGCCCTGGAGAGTTGGCTCTGCATCCTGCCAGGTTCAACCGTTTAGGGAGACACTGAGGCGAGGAAACAGCGACTGTCATCTGGCCTCAAAGATTACACATCAGGACTTAAGCCAACCCTATTTACACTGAGCCAATTGAAGGGAAAAGGAAAGAGCTTCACCAGCTCTGTACCTACCAGTGGATGGAGATAGGGCCAGGTTTTTGTATTCAAGGAGAGCCATCCAGGTGGTCTTCTACAATATGTATTACCTTTAACCAAGGGAAAGCTCTTAAATTATTGTAGATAAATAACAATAAACAATACATTTATAAAACCAATTTTATAAAACTATAAAACCAATTTTTGAAAAAAAAACAATTTTTGATATTATCTCAATCAGCTGACAACCTGGATAGAAATATGTTACCAACCTTAAAGACGTCCTAGCCAGTCATGGTGGCACACGCCTTTAATTCCAGCACTCAGGAGGCTGAGGTACGAGGAGCCTTGTGAGTTCAAGGCCGGCTTGGGTTACAACGCAAGCATAAGGCCGACCTGAGCTACACAGTGTGACCCTGCCTCAAAAAACTAGGGCCGGGAGTTTGGCTCAGTAGCTTAGCACCTGTCTGGCAGGCGCGAGATTGTGAGTTCAATCCCTGGTGCCGCAAAAAAAAAAAAAAAAAAAAAAAAAGACGCCTTTATTATTACCTTGATAACTCACTGTTAACCCTGTGAGCATAGGTATCTGGCCTATCTCGTGAGTGCCTACTTGTCTATTTACCAACTAAAATGCAACACATACTTGAAAATGGACACACAGAAGCATACACAACAACCCAATCATACATAACCTTTATGCTGCCTTTATCTGTAAGCTACTCTGAGTACCCTTCCTGTTTGTTACCACTGTAGACTTATAACCAGTAAGTCAGAATGACGAGAGAAGAGCTTTGAAATTTTGTCTTTTTACTCTCAAATTCACCTTTAAGAAAAAAGAAAAAACAGCCCATTGAAAGCTTTTCTGCTGCTGGATGTAGTTGTACACACCTGTAATCCCAGCAGTCAGGAGGCTGAAGCAGGAGGATTGCCATTAGTTTGAGGCCAGCCTGAGTTACATAGTGAGTTTGAAGTCAGCCAGAACTACACAGCAAGACTCTGGCTCAAAAAAAAAAATCTTTAATCTGAAATTGGTCCCAAGTTCATAACATATAACTTAAAGGTGATATTCCAGAGATAGACATTGAGTTTTCCCTAATCATATAAAATTTACTGCAGGCCTTAAGATCTCCCTTGTGGACTTTTGGAAAGAGATAAAGAAAAAAAAGAGAAAAGAAAAGATAGGGACCGGAGTCATGTCTCAGGTTCTCCCCAAACTGGGCTCATGCTGCATGTGCAACCTGTCCCCTTTCCCAGAGGCAGAACTAACCCAGGGAGCAGCCCTGCTTGGTCACCCCGAGGCAGAACTGCCCAGGGCACTGCATTTGCTTTATTTTCTGTCCTGTTCAGAACAAGAATCTTTGTTCCTGGAGTGTGACTATTCCAACAACAGATCAGGGAAGCAAGAAAAGAAGTTGTGCCGGGCGTGGTGGCGCACGCCTTTAATCCCAGCACTTGGGAGGCTGAGGTAGGCGGAGCGCTGTGAGTTCGAGGCCGGCTTGGGCTACAACGCAAGCGTAAGCCCGGCCTGAGCTACATAGTGCGACCCTGCCTCAAAAAAACCAGGGCCGGGAGTTTGGCTCAGTGCCTTAAGCGCCTGCCCTGGCAGGCGCGAGGTTGTGAGTTCAATCCCCAGTGCCACAAAAAAAAAAAAAAAAAAAAGAAGTTGTGTACAACGGCTGGGCTTTACTCAAAAATCTACCCCAAAGATCTTTATTTCTGGGGGCCTGTAACATATGAGGAACTCATAGAGGGTCTTAGAAGTCTGGAGATTTGTACCTAGCTACAGATCACATTTCAAGGAAAGCAGAGACCTTGGGTCTCCCTCTCCCTGGGAACTCATACCAGAAAACAAGTTAAAGGGCTTGAGTTTTCTGACAGATGAAATCCTGAGTGAGAGAGAGAGAAAGAGGGGGAAAAAAAGCAAACCTTTAGAGTCCTTCTCAGTCTGAATCCATAGACTTCACCAGTTCCTGTGGATAGCACAAAAGTGTCAGCAATCACCTGTTTGATTGCTATATTCATAGGTGAAAGAGGACCACTTGCAAGTAAAAAGGGAAGGAGCAAACCCACTTGTAGGTGAAAAGGTATGCTGTATTTTGGGAGATGAAAAGAGAAAGAAAAACAAAACTGGACTTGTGTCCTGAAACTACAGTAAAGTACAACTTTTAAAAAATCTTGATTTGCTTGTGTCTTAGTTACTTTGCATTCGTTGCAGAGACAAAACACCCAACACCCAAAATTAGGGAAGGAAAGGTTTATTAATCTTACAGTTTTTGGAGGTTTCAGTCCATAATCAGCTGGCTCCAAGGCATGGCACTGGGGCAACACTTCAAGGCAGCAGCCGAGCGAAAGCAGCCAGAGTAAAAGGGAGCAAGAGCAAGCTCTTTTTCTCCCTTATAGTGTACACAGGACCCTCCTCCACGCCTCCCCCCATCCAGGGTTGATGTAGCATTCAGGAATCTCCTTGCCTTCCTTTGCACAGGATGAGGATATTTACAAAGTAAGAACCTTGGCTCCCTGCTGGGTCTCTCAGTTAAACTTCTGACCTTCTCAAATTGACACAATGAACAGGATGTAGAGTTGCTGAGTTACTTAATTAAGCTTCTAGACTTCTCAAGTTGACACAATGTATAAAATATAACAGCTTGTCTCCTTTCTACTTAGTCTTATTTCTTTTATGTACCTCAAACTGATTAAAAAATGTTTCCCTTTCATGGTCTTTTGACTTAGGGGAAGAAAGAAGCAGAAGTTGCACGGTGCTAGATCTGGTGAGTAAAATAGGTGAGGGAAGGCAGTCACATTGTCATGAGCCCGCCTTTCTGTTGTCGGGCACTTGGGTAGCAGTATACACCATCTTTTTGATCACACCCATAAAGACACTCATGAAAGAGGACTTTCAGAACTGCTTCAGAAAGTGGCAGTGAGACAGGAAGTTAGGGTGTGGCTAAAACTGGCTGGGAAAAGAGGTGTGACAAGATCCTGGAACAGGCACAGAACAGTTCCCAGAGCCCTGCACCTGGACTTCTCGTGAGAACTCAAGCAGGTTTCCCACAGGGTGGCCCAGACCTGACGTCAGCCTGAGGACAGGGATACAAAAGCACGGCCCACCTTGAATTTTGGCCACTTTGTTCTCTCTTGCATGGTGACTGCCCTCACACTGTAGGTCTTGCTTCTTCTCCTACTTTAATTTGGCCCAAACTTGCTCTGCAGAGCCTAATTTTTTTTCTACCTTTAGTAAAACTTTGCTACCATTTGTGCATCTCTTGAGCCATTCTTTGCTTAGGACAGAAGGAACCTAGAAACCACCTCCAGAAGGAGACTGCAGTACCCCAAAATCTGGTAACAGTAAGAATGGCAGGGTGAGTATGTTCCAAATGAGAGGGACTATTTTGAGGGGGATTCATAGTAATGTGTCTTTTACTATAATGAATGTTTTGAAAATTTAAATGTTCACCATATATTTTGACCGCAGATCAAATGCATGAACATTCCTAGCCCCTGGCCTCTTCAATGGGGCTCCCTCGACTTGATGAAGTTCAGAAACCATTGCTCTGGGCAGCCCAGAAAGGGGTGGGGGAAATCAAATCTCCCTCAGAGCCAGCCTACAGAGACGGCTGGGGGACACTTGTCCAGCCTGGGTGACCCCACTCAAGGACTCTCCCTACGTTAGACTCCAGCAACTACCAAGAGCTGTAGACCCCAAGGCTCCCAGTTCAAGCTGGGAGTTGGAGCGATTTCCTGAGACTCTTAAAAGGGGGATGAAGGAAGACCTCAACAAAGCGACACACTCTTTAATAAAATGAGGGTGTGACAGCCAGGCTGGTGGCAGCAATCCAGGGTTGAGATTACAGGGCTCCTCCTCCTTTCTAAGTAGCACACTAATGCTAATCCCTCTTGAAAAACCTCTTGACAAATGTTCTGGGGAGCGGGACCGGGGTTGTTTTTTTCTTTCCTGAACTACAGCATTGGCTTTTACTCTTGGCAAACTTGACATAACCAAACAATGAAAATAATCCTGTAACTGTCCCTGCAGATCCATAGGAGGGGCTGGATCAGGTTCCTTTCCTGGGGAACACTTACCCCCTCACTCCAGAAGCACAGGGCTTCTGTTAGGAGGAAAAAACAAGGAGGAAAAGAAACCGAGGTACAAGCTCAACAGGACAGGTTTATTATGGAACAAACCCAAGAAGGAACTGCTGTGGCACTAGAGACCAACCCAGCTGCTCTCAGACAGGCCATGGGGTCTTTTGTAGGGTCATGGGGAGAGGGTATTTTAGTGAGAAGGGGTAGCAACTGCCTGCCAAGAAGAAGGCTTGAGAGAGCACAAGTGGTCATGACTGCCCAAGGACAAGCTTGGGAAAGCGCAGGGAGTAGAGGTTACTATCAGTAGCAGGGCTGATAGTGCTGAGTTCCCAGGTGTGGCTGTGGGGGGAGGGTGTGGTTTAGAGGGGTCTGATCAGGATGGGGGTGGCTGGATTCTTTCACTTTCTTGTAGGCCTTGAGAGCTGCCCCTGGAGATGAACGGTCTCACTGAGCCCCAGTGTCAGCAAAGCCTTTCCTCCAGCAACGCACTGAAGGCCACTTGGGAAGTCTCCTAAAAAATGCTTCTGAAAACCAAAACTAGAGATAGTTGGCAGGGTCGTTCTGCTGCCTTTCGATAGCAAACCAGCCCAGGCCTAGCTGGGTGCCCTGTCTCCTACTTAGCTTTTGCGTCCTTGTCTCTCTTCCTTGCTTTGGGAATAATCAGTCAGTGTGCTCTCCTCGCACTCACAGACTCTAAGAATTCATCTTTAGAATCAGAGAAAAAATAAAAAAGAATCAGAGAAAATAAAAATATCTTGATAGATATTTTCTTCTTCATTTAGTCCATTCCAACCCCCAACCAGCTGTGAGAAGTGGGTAGAGTTATCCCATTTCACAGATGACGGGCTGAGGTCCACAGAGGGGAACGATTTGCTGAGGGTCAAAGGCAGATTTCCATGAAGCTGAAGTTGCTGAAGTTCCAGGGACCATTGTTTGTTGAACGCCGTAATATGCAGTCAGTCCTCTATAGCCCTGGGTTCTGCACATGTGGCTTCAACCAACTGCAAGTTGAACATATTTGGGAAAAAAAAATTCATCTATTCTGAACATGTACAGATCTTTGCTTTTGCTGTTCATTATTATTCCCTAAGAGGACAGTATAATGACTATTTATGTACCATTTTCACTGAATGTTCTCTTTTTTTTTGAGGCAGGGTCTCGATATGTAATACAGGTTGACCTTGAACTCACTTATGTAGCCCTAGCTGGCCTCAAACTCACAGTGATCCTCCTGCCTCAGCCTCCTGAGTGCTGAGATTACAGGTATATGCCACCATGCCTGGCTGAAGTAGGTATTATAAGTCATCTCGCATGATTTAAAGGATATAGGGGGACGTGTGGAGGTTCTATGCAAATACCTGTTGATATAAGTGATATGAGCATTCTTGGATTTTGGTACCCATCAGGCATCCAGGAAATAATCCTCCAAGAATACCAAGGGATGATGACATATGAACATTATAACTAAAGGCATGAGAGAGTCTAACTTTTCTGTGGTTATAAACTATTTATAAAGTCATACTCTTTGTCTTGAAGGGGTCCCCACTAGGTAGAGGGACCCCTAAAGTCTGCCTGCTGCTACTAGGGTTCCTTAGGAAGTAAGAGACCTTCTGCTTCCTCCTCTCCTTCCTCTGCCCCACTCCCATCCTGGCTGGTCGTTCTTGAGCCGGTATATTCCATCTGCAAAGGTGGGTGGAAGGTGCAGGGGAAATGTTAGTATAGCTATTCCTCCATCCCATCATACTTTTAAAATAATCCTATGCTCTCCGTTCAAGGGGATTAGACACTCATGTTATGAAAGGTGTGCATTTCACAGGTGTTGTCAGGCTCACTGAAAGGGAAATTTAAACCACAGGTGAAATCAAGACCCAACACAGTCCCCAGTGATGAGGCTTATAGTTCTCACATTACACAGGAGGAAACTGAGGCTCTGTTCTGCCCTGGTATGAAAGCTTCCTGACCAATTTCATAGATGGATGGGCTGCCTGAAAAGGTGGTGAGCTCCTTGTCAAAACTGGATGGGGATTTGGGGAGAAGAGAGCCTGGGAACCCTGGAGGAGCATTACGTCAGCTCAGACATTTGGAGTAGGTGGCTGTCACTGCAGAAGCTTTTCTGGACTTTGCACCCAACCCTGTTCCATGGTAGGCTCCCATGTTTTCTTGTCCATGTTCCTGTGCTCACAGGTACAAGGTGAGCCTGGAAATCTCGTGTCAGCTCCAGATCAACCTTTGGCCTGCTAGATGCAGAGGGTCCCCCAGCAAGATACCAATGGGGGAACCAGGGGTGGAGGTGCACACCTATAATCCCAGCACTCCTGAGGCTGAGGCAGGAGATTTGCTGCAAGTTTGAGGTCAGCCTGGCCTACATAGTGAGTTCAAAACCAGGCTGGAGCTAAACTCGATAGGGAGACCTTGTGTCAAAAAAAAAAAAAAAAAAAAAAGACACCTTTAGGGGCCTCAGTTTCATCTGTTAGATAGTCTATAATCTGCAGACCAGGGTAGAAGGAAGCCTGCCTCTTCCTGTGTAATACTGTAATATGAGAACTGTAATCTCCATCTTTGCGGATGGTGTGGGGGCTTAATTCCCTTTGTGATCCTCTGTTGTTAGTTGGTATCTGCATCACCTGGTGGGTTTGTGACAACACAGTTGTCAAGTCCCTGAGTTTCTGGGTTGGCAAATTTGGGAAGGGGCTTGAAATTGAGACTTTTTTTTCTGCTGAGACAGGGTCTTGCTGTATAGTTCAGGCTGGTTTTGTACAGGTCTGGTTTTTTTTTTTTTTTTTTTTTTTTTTTTTTTACCAGTAACATCCCTGGCCCCAGCCTGGCTTTTGAACTCACTTTGTAGTCAAGGCTGGCCTCAAATTCATAGTGATCCTTCTGCCTCAGCTTCTCTAATGCTGGAATTATAGGCATGAGCCACAACTTGGCCTTTTTGTTTGTTTTTTGTCTTTTGAATACTGAGGTTTGAACCCAGGACCTTTCCACTAAGCTATATCCCCAGCTCCTCGCTACCTTTTTAATTTTTATATTGTGAGATGGTGTCTTGCTAAATTGTCCAACCTTGGCTTGAATTTATGATCCTCCTGCCACAGTCACCCAGAGTGCTGAGGTTAGTGGTGTATACCATCATGCTGGCTGAAATTTGCATTTCTTTTTCTTTTCTTTTTTCTTTTTCTTTTTGTCATTTTTGTCTTTTTGAGACAGAGTTTGACTGTGCAGTTCAGGCTGGCCTTGAACTCACTTTGAAGCCCAGGTTGGCCTCAAACTTGCAGAGATCCTCCTATCTCCCGAGTGCTGGGATTACAGGCATGTGCCTCCATAACCAGCTAGAAATTTGGCATTTCTAATAAGTTACCAGGTGATGCATATGTTCTTGGCCCAAGGACCATGATTTGAGAATCACCCAACTAGATTAGTAGATGCTCAAATGTGAGTCTACCTGGAGATATCAGGCCCTGCAAGCCAGGAACCAACTCCTATTGATTTCCATTTCTGCTAAGTGACTGCTCAGAAACACCTAACAGGGGCTTAGTGGCGTCAGAACAATTTAGTTACTGGGAAGCAAGCTTCTCTGCAGAAGCCCTTTTGTTAGTTGGTCTGGTTGCTATGGCAACAGCGAGCTGGCAGCCAGGAGATTTCCAGAACAGTATCATGGGGCTCTTTGCTGTATTGGGGAAAGAGGGTAAAGGGCCTGGATTAATGGCACGTGGATAAAAATGTGGAAGGAGGGAGAGAAAGAGAGAGAGAGAGAGGAGGGTGTGGTTTTCAAGGTCCCTCCTCACTGGGAGAAGCTCTGGATTTCCTCAGAAGCTTGCCCAGCCTCCAGCTGCAAACCCAGGCAGAGTTTAAACTTTGGTTGCGTAACAGCGAGAGGAACAAAGGGAAGGGGTGCATGTATGGGAGGATGGGGACGGGATGGGGGTGGGAGGGAATAGGAAAGAGGAAAAGAGGAATCCTGGCCCTGAAAGCCACCGGACACAGAGGCCATTGCACGCATTAATCCACTGAGTCCTCATCCAAAGCACCCAGGATCCATCTGAGGTCAAGCAGCCGGTTGTGCTTGGCCTTGACCTAACCCAGACTGGAAGCCTGCTCAACTGTGGCTAAAAGGTCCATTTCTTTTGTATTTATTTATTTTTTTGCGGCACTGGGGATCAAACTCACAACCTCACACCTGCCAGACAGGCGCTTAAGCCACTAGTTTTTTTGAGACAGGGTCACACTATGTAGTTCAGGCCGGTCTTGCTCACGTTGTAGCCCAAGCCAGCCTCGAACTCACAACGTTTCTCTTACCTCAGCCTCCCGAGTGCTGGGATTAAAGGCGTGCGCCATCACGTCCGGCTCCCATTTATTTTTTCATCTCAGCCTCTTTGAAACTGTTGAACTGTGGACACCAGTAAAGAAGGACTTCAATTTGGGGGGTGGCAGGAAGGTAGGGACAAAGGTCTGGGGAAAGTTATTTCAACACTTTAGGGAAGCAAACTGGTCATCACCTGGGCTTTGCACGCAACAACTGTTCCCTTCGCTCTGCTCTCCAGCTTTGCTCCCTCTTTGCCACTCATCCCATCCCCGTGCACACTGTCCCCAGGCCCACCTCCCACCCTACCTTCTGGTCTCAGATGGCGCTGCTCAAATTTGGCAGTGGCTGAGAGTGAAGTTTATTTACAATTTCCATTTCTGCCTTGCCTCCAGAGATTCTGATCTAGTTGGTGGGGTAGGCATTCCCCAAGGATTAGCAGTGGTTTTTTTGAGGCAGGGTCTTGCTATGCAGTTCAGTCAGGCCTTAAACTCACTTTATAGCCCAGGCTGGCCTCGAACTCAGGGCAATCCTCTTGCCTCAGTCTCCTGAGTGCTGGGATTACAGGTGTGCACCACCACATGTAGCTAGGATTGGCAGTTTTAACAAGTCCCATGATAATTCTGCTGCAGGTGGTCTGATGAATGAACTTTAACATATCCACAGCCTCTATTCTCCCTGCTGTACTTCGTCTGAACACCCCCAACTTCCAGTGACTTCTAGTTCTGGTCCCTCAGCTGCCTATGTCCCCTTGTCCCTGCTTTCTCTCAGGCGTGCCCTGGGAATCCCCACAGCACTGTCTGCAGACAGCATCTCCCCAGCTGTCCCTAGCTGCCCAGCTCACCCAGCAGCTGGCAGGGCCACACTCTGCTTTAGTAAGGTCTGCCGCCAGTGCCTTTGCTCCGTTTTATACGGTTCTGGCTCATGACCAGCCATAGGCCTGAGACTGTGGGATCTGAGCAGGACCCAGTCAGCTGCCCCAACATCAGCAGAGAACTATGATATCTAGGGTCCTTTGCAGAGGGGCTGGAGCAGAGAAGCATCCCCTTTGTGGAGAAAGAAGAGGCTTCGGGCTGCACTAGACAGGTGGGGCTATTGCATTTATTGCCTCGGCTTCCCTATCTGTAAAAGGGAGAGACCAAGTACATATCAAAGTACTTTGGCAAGTTCAGAGTCTTCCTAGGCATGAGGTCAGGCCTCAGCTTGGCCAGGGATTGGAGCTGGGTGTCTGATTCCTCTGTCCTCTTTGACAATAAAGCTCCTGTGGGCAGCTGTCCTGCTGTCCCCTGGTTATTATCATGAGTAAGGCATAGGGACAGGATGTGCCCTTACCCCAATTTTGTTGATAAGGAAACTGACTTATCCAGGGAGGTGAATAAAAAGATTCAGCCAAGGCCAGGCTTCTGATTGGCTGTCCAAGTGGAATTTGACCTCTGATCTCTGGACAGAGGCTTTTTTTTTTTTTTTTTGCTCTGAACTTTGGTGACTGCTCTATCCTGGCCCTGACCCTGGGTCTGGGTGTTTGCAGGCTCCAAAGACTCACTTACACTTTACTTTCATGGAAACCTCTCAAACAAAATGGTCAGGACTGTGCTTAATTCAGTGGCTTGGAGACTAACAGGTGGCATCTCAGACACTGTGTCAGACAGCTGGTGTGACATACACAGTTTTTTCAAGTGGAGATTGAGCCTAGGGGCCTTGCACATACCAGGCAAGCATTCTACCACTGAGCTACACCCTGAATCCCATACCTGTAGCTTTTGAGAAGTGACCACACACCCCTCTGGCATCTATATCACATTCCGCCTCTCACAGCATGTGGATCTGAGGTCGTCTTTTTCTTCATGTGCATGGACAGATCATCCACTCGGGGCCACGCGAGGAATGAGCTCTTGCTCTGGGCAGAGGTTTGCATAGCATGACCTTGGAGATTCCTTAAGCTTCTGTGTTACCATGAAGGAGAGGAAGCCTGAGTTTGAGAGGAATAAGCAAGTGTCAGGCACCTGGAACTGGGGGCCCTGAGACTCTCGGGCAGCAGGCGCTCCTGGGTGGGAATGTGGGTAGCTGCACCAGCATGAGAAATGCATGTGCTAAAGCAAATACTGCCCAGGGGCTAGCGAGGATGCCACCAGGAAAACATGCTAAGGACAGGGAGAGTGGGAAAGGGTTGGCCATGCTTAGCCTGCTGATAATAATCACGCTGGGTCCCAGTATAAAAACCTACTACATGGGACCTTGAGACAAAAACCCTTCACCTCTCTGAGTCTGTGTACTCATCTGTCAAGTGGGGATGGCAGTGTATACTTTTGAGACATCTGCTGTAACATGTGGAGCATGTTTGGCACCATTGAGGATCTAGTTGGTGTTCAATAAATGGCATTAACCCCAAGCATGTAGGAGCACATCACAAGAACTCAGTAAATACTTGGTTCTACAGAACAAGGAAAGGTCTTTGAAGTACTGATACAGACCAAGCTGGCTTCTTGAGATGCTACTTGTTTAGAAGCTTCCCCAGGAAGTGGGTATCGTGGTGCACACCTGAAATCTCAGCACTCTGGGGGGCTGAGGCAGGAGGATCACAAGCTGAGCCTGAGCAACTTAGCAAATGGGTAAGACCCTGTCTGAAAAAAGGGAGATGCAGCTGAGAATCATGAGACCCTAGGTTTCAATCCTCAGTACTGAAAAAGAAAAAAGAAAAAAAAAAAAAAGCTGCCCCAGGACTGTGGGTATAACTCAGTGGTAGCCATCTGTTCAGGATGCACAAAGCCCTGGGATCCATTTCCCCAAAAGCTTCCAGGGAAAGAAATGTTTTCAGGGCCAGCTAGGGCTGCTCAGTCCCTGGGCCCTGACTCTGCTATAGGTATCCTGAGTTTTCAGGTTGTTCACTTTTAGGAGAGCCAGGCTGGGTGAGACATGGGACTGCACCACTTGCCGCAGCTTTGAAGGCCTCCCATCCTGGTGGCCCTCCATTGACCTGCTAGGATCACACCTTCCTGAGCAGCCCTTGAGGCAGTCATACCTGCATCCAGGCCAGGACAAACATCTTCTTCCATTGTGTTCATTTGTGAGAGTCCTCAAAACATGCAAACATGCCAAGCCCTGGACAAGCTACAAAGTCCTTGTTCTGCAGTGACCTGCATAAAGTACTGAAATGACTGCTCTCCAGTTTCCAGATAGACTCCCACTTAAAACTAGACTCTTGAAATCCAGCCCATCCTGCTGGGTAGGGGTAGAGGGGAGGTCCTAACTCTTTTGACCCCTCCTTCTTTCCATTCAAGCCCAAGCTTCTTAGCTCCAGCCCATCTTCAGGAATCCTGGATGGTTCCACCCAGCAAATGCTCCCTGCTACCTGAATTTGGCAGAGCTTTAGTGGGAAGACAGTGAAAGGAGACGGCTAACCCACACCTGCCCTGCAGGGCTTCTAATACTCTGGGCCTTGGAGAGCTCTCTGTGGGAGCCATGACTTCCAGTGAAAGGATTCAAGTGACTTTCCAGAGATACGAGTGAGTAGCACACAGACAAGTGAACATGGAAAAGAACCACATTCCCAATGGTTCAGAGGTTTGAAAGTGCTCAGCACTTAAAAGGATTCGTCCACTTTTGCTTGAAAAATAATTGCTATCCTTTCCAGAAAAAAAATTCTAAGCACATACCTATAAAGATGATTAAAAGTGTGGGGTTGTTAATAGTATCAGAGTTAAACAAACTGTTCGTCCTTCTAGAGTCTTAAGAGCTTGCAAAGATCAAGCTGGAAAAACAGCTTGGCGCCAGATTTTGAATGCCCTTGCATTCCAGCCACAGGGGAGTCACAAACTTCACTTGTATACCTGGTATGAGAACGGATATATGAATTCAGCCTCCCTCCTTGACAACAGCCTATCTGGAAGTGGGCAGAGAGTTGTCTGAGAGCCCTGGTGGAGATCTTTGGGAAAAGCTTGGTAGCTCCAGATTCCTGGCAAAGTGAAGGATCTATTTCTTTTAAATAGTGCCAAGAAAAACAAAGCAAAACAAGAACCAGTGAGCCTGCAGAAAGAGGAGGGCTGCATGAGAAGAATCCTGTAATTATATATCCTCCATGTCAGAAAGACAACAATGTCAACACTGCTTGTTGACTTGAGTTTTAGGCCCCAGCTACAGACCAGACAAAGGAAGTATATTCAAAATGCAAACACCATTAGGTTCAACAACCAGAATATAGAGGTTGAGATGGCTGAAGTTGGTGTTAGTGGTGGGGGGTAAGGAAAGGGCAAAGCAAGGGTACTAGCCCGTACAATATTAAGTAATACTGTTTACATACTGCACATGGTGCTGTACACCTGTAATCCCAGCACTCTGGTAGGCTGAGGCAGGAAGATTGTAAATTTAAGTCCAGCCTAGGCAATGTAGTCGCCTAGCAAGACCCTATATCAAAAAATAAAAAATAAAAAAAGGGCTGAGGATATAGTTCAGTGTGAAGGCCCTGAGTTTGATCCCCAGTATTGGAAATGTTATAAAAAAAAAAAGATTGTCTACAGTTCATGGATTAAAAAATAAAAATCTAAGGTTACTTCTTAAACTACCAACACGACTCACAGGAACTACAGATACATAAATAATTATGTTGGAAAGGGAGGTGAGCTGTGATTAAGAGGCTTAATTCTGTGGCTAATGACTCAAGAGGTAACAGCTTGAACATCAGGTATAGGACAAAGACATGCATAAAAACAGCAATGCATCAGCTTGAAGATAAGGATCAGAAAAATATGTGAAATGAGTTAAGAACATCTGTCTGGACAGAGGAGATGAGATGCAGAGGGGAATGAACAGGAAATATGTCTGTAACCCCCTTAGGTATAATTTCGATTAAGAAGTCTACATTACTATTCTTCAGGTACTGGGAGTCAGTGAACGAGTTAGTTCTTTGGCTAATGACAAAACCGTATCAATATTAAAAAGGAGATTTATGGGGCTGGGTATGTAGCTCAGCGCTAGAGTGCTAACTGGTAAGATGGTAGAGGTGTTTGACTTACAATAAAATACAATTTGAAAGCTACAATGTAGGAATAAATAGGGAAGCTTGTCTTCACTCCCATCTCCATCCTCCCCATTTTCCAGAGATAAATATCCTTCCACCTTTCTTTTCTTTTCAGGAACATTTCATGTACAAACAGGCAAATGTGCACATACAGTGTGAACACTGTTCCCCTATGTTCCACTACAATTACTTGAAAGATCAGTGGCTGTAGCATTGTATACCTATTATTCCGTGCCTTGCCTTTTTCTTGAGTTTCCTTGTTAGTTTACTTTAACAACTGAATCATGCCCATGCATGGATGCAGGAACAATAAATGACAGGCCTATTTCCACACAGCTTCACTAACTATGTATCATTAAACTTTCAGATTAGGTCAGAGGTGAGAGATGGTATCTCAGTCAAGTGATTTTTTTTTTTTTTTTTTGGTACCAGATTTCAAACTCAGAACCTTGTGCTTGCCAGGTAGGTGCTTATGCTGCTGAGCTATATCCTTGGCCCCTCGGCCAAGTTTTAAACTTTATTTCTTTTATGCATAATGTCGAGAGACATCTCAGATCCTTAGGAAGTATTTCCTTTTTCTGGAAACTGAGATTACTATCTTTTGCCCATTTATGTTAATTAGTCCCTTCTTAATTAGTAGGAACTCTTTATTAGATCAACTAGTCCTTTAACGATGATTGTCGATATTTTCTTCTAGTTTGTCATTTGTCTTTACCTCCTGGTCTTTGCCTCACATTGTTTTTGTTTTTCCTGGTACTAGGGATTGAGCCCAGGGCCTTTGTACTGAGTTATATTTCCAGCCTCTTTTTTTTTATTTTGACACAGTGTCATGCTGAGTTACTAAATTATGTAAGGTAGACTTAAATTTGCCATCCTCCTGCTTCAGCCTCCCAGAGTGTTGGGATTACAGGAAGTGGTCCAGATCATCCAAGTGAAAGGTCACCCAGCTGGGTCTGAACCAGGGCCAGGGCAGGAGGAAAATGTTGAAATCCTGAAGGTAGAAACCATAGGAATCAGTTGTTGGTTCACAGGGGAAAAGTAAAAGAAGATGCCTGTTTCCTCTGTGATGTTGTTAATGGAAGAGAAGGGATTCCTATTTGAGGGGTTCTGTCATTCAATCCTCTAATCCCCATCACCTGGTTGGAGAAGTAGGTGGGATTCTCATTATCAACCAAGGCAGCCCGATTTTCAGACCCCCTGCGCCCTCTGGGTCTCTTCTTCGGTACAGGCCTAACCTCCTGTCTGGCCGCTTCCAGCACCCAAGCAAGAAAGCCTCCAAATCCAAGCCCTCCACGGTCAGGTTGGAGGGACCTCGTGCTGAGATCACACGAGACCCGCGACAGGAGTCCTCACGAGTTGGCTCACAATCATCGTCCCGCGGTGACCCACAGAGTGGGCTCGGGAGAAGGACATTCTAAGATCAGGGAAGGAAAGCCACTACTGCGGAGGTAGCCCGCCCCGGAACTGAGTGCCTGGCAAGGGGGCGGGGCCGTCCGCCGAGGGGGTGTGGGCGGGGCCATGCAGGGCTGTACCAAAATCTAGGGTTCTCAGGGGGAATTAAGGCGGCTGACTCGTCTCGGAAGCGTACACACGGCTGGGGTGAACGGGGCGGTGGCCGCGGAGGCCACGCCCACCCCCCTGCGACCTCGCGGGCAGTGGTTGGCGCCTCAGTGGTGCGGGCCTGCGTCCTGCCCAGGTGCAACAGAGAGCTGTCGGGTGTCCAGCGGTGAGTGGTTTCTCAGAGAGCGCGGGTTGAGTGAAGTGCGGTCCCCAGGGCCCCCGGGACACCTCTGTCCAAGCGGCCGCCCGGTCCTCGGCATTGGGAAAGGCTCTCGGGCCGGTTCGCGGCGCGTCTCACGGACCGCTCACGCGGAAGGCGCGGCTTCCACCTCAGCCCTTCCCGAGGCGGCCCTTCCCCTCGAACTAATTTCTGGCGGCGGCTAGAGGATCGTCTTTTCCGTATCCCTGGGCCGAGAGCGCCCGGCAGGCCGGTTGGCCGCGGGTCGGGTCTTGGCGTTTGGGGGCTCAGGCTCCAGTCCCCGCGTTCCACCCTTGTGTTAAGCCACTTAAGGCTCCGGGCCTCAGTTTCCCCATCTGTACGATGGGACTCGGGAAGCGGCGAGTTACAGAGATCATTCATGCAGAATGCGCTCAATGAGCGTGAATGGGATCCGAATCTGATCGTGCTGCATCAGGTGGGCTGAACACAGCGCCTGGCCATCGCACTGCGTGCATCCCTGAGGCAGTGCCCCCCTCAGGCCGGTGCCTCTGCGACACACCGTTGCTTGGCTCCCTGAGGAGCCGTGACACCCTTGGCTCGTGGGGAGCAAATAGGTAAAAGGTCGAGGTCTTGTGCAGCGGGGTTGGAGGAATGCGGGCGGGGGGTGGACTTCTGGGTTGCTTGACCTCAACTTTTTGCTTTTCGTTTTTTCAAGGCGAGTCATCATTGTGTAAGCTATTGGCCAGTACTGGCGAATTTGGATTAATGTCAGTGAAAACGACAGCTTCCTTTCTTAGACCCGTAAAACCTGTCTTCTCTTTGAAACTGACCAAGCCAGAGAATAATGGTAGCACAAAGGGAGACTTGATTAGCGTTCAGTGGTCCAGGGTTTGAATCTTAGCACCTTTACATGGTGCATAATTTCTTGGACCCACTGTTTTATTGTCGGTGACACAGGTTGTTGCCCCCACAGAGTTGAGGTTTTGAAGATCAAGACAGGGTTTCAGAGAATGGTATTGAGAATTCATTGTAATGTTCTTTGTAAGCAGAGCAGTTATCTAACTCTCTGGGATCTGCTGTCCTCTCTACAATGCTGTAACTCTTACGTCTTGTCTGTAGAGAAGGCCGAGATGCATTAGAACTCTCAGAGAAAATCCTAAGTGGTGATGTTTGGGAAAACAGGCCAGTGTGACCCGTTAGTAAACAGGGAATCCAAAAGGGTCCACTTTCTTTTTCTTAGGTTCCCTCTAAGGACTGTCTTATTTTCCTTTTGAGACAGTAGTTCTCAACTTTCATACCCTTCAATATGGGAAGAGGGTTCCTTGAACAGATGGCTTAATCATTGTCGAAAGTGATCAGAAAATAGGCCTGCATTGAGAGAATATTAGCTTCTAGTCATGATGGTCAGGGGCCTTAACTCCCCAAAATGCTTCACATCTAGCACTTGAAAAAAATAATTGGACTTGGTGTGGTGGTGCATGCCTGTAATCCCAGTGCACAGGAGGGTGGGGCAGGAGGATTGCTCTGCGTTTGTGACCAGCCTGGGTTACATAGTGAGTTTAAGATCAGCCTGAGTTACAGAGTGAAACCCTGACTCAAAAACAAAAACAGAACCAAAAAATAATTGGAATTATTCATTGTAAGTGGATTTGGAATGAAACAAATCCCAGGGTTTTGGCACCTGGAAAAGTAAATACACCTGGGTAGTAAGTAGTTTATTAACAGCCCTAGAGATGTCTGTTGCCTGACAAACCCGAAATTTTAGGTTCTGCCATTGCATCTTGGCTGATGGTTCCTTAACCCCCTGAAAAAGATCTGCATTAGGTAAGTCTGCGTATACTTAGGAGATAGAGTGACATTACACTTATTTGGCAAGTCCACAATATTTACTTGTTAAACCCATGGAACACTTCAAATTAGAAAGAATCTAACTCTTAAGAATCCTTTTTTTCCTTGAGGAAGATTATGTAGTTGTAGGACCTTTCATGGTTTCGTAGAGGCTTCGGAGCTTGCAACAGGTTTGGCTTCCCCAGGCTGGCTGGCTGGCTGGCTGGCTGGCTTGCTTGCTTTCTTTATTTCTTTATTTATTTATTGAGAAAGGGTCTTGCTATGCAGTGCAGCCTGGCCTTCAACTCACTGTGTAGCCCAGGCTGGGCTCAAAGTCATGGCAATCTTTCTACCTCAGCCTTCCAAATGCTGGGATCCCAGGTGCGCCCTCCCATGCCCAGCCTTTCCCTAGTCTTTAGGGAGGGACAGTGCTCTGGGTTGGGAAACAGAGAAATTGAGAGCGTGTCATTGGCACACCCTGCTGGGCCTGTGAGTCCCAGTTGGGTGCTTTGGGATTTAACTTTTTACTACGGGCTATAGATCGATTGTGAAATTAAAAGATTAGAGAGCTCAGTGGTAGAGTACTTGCCTAGCATATGCAAAGCCTTGTTTGATCCCCAGTCCCCAAATATAAAAAAAATAAAAGTTAGAAAAAAATGGCAACGGAGAAATTCTATTGCATAACAGTGTCTTTGTTGATAAAATATTAAGTACTCATTTTGAAAACTATTTACAGAAATATACAAGGTAGTAAGCAACCTTCATGGCCTTATTCTTAGACAAAAAAGTGACACTAGTATATAGGGTGTATTCTCCAGATATTTTTCTTCACATACCCAAACTTGCATTGTTTAAATATATATATATTTTTTACTTTAAACAGCAGTAATTTGTTATTACTTGAATATGTAAATACAACTAATGATACCAGATATACAGTTCTCAGGCTGGCTTTATATTTCTTTTTTTGGGGTGGGAAGTTTTGAGACAGGATCTCACTGTTTAATCCAGGCTGGCTTTGAACTTGCAGCAATCCTTCTGCCTCAGCCTTCTGAGTGCTTGGGATTTCAGGTGTGCACTACTATGTCTGGCTGGCTTTTTATTTCTTAACGTGGATATCTTTAAAAATATTTCACTATGTAAATAGCTATCTCATTCTTACTTTAAGCCTTTCAAGAACAATTATTCCAGTAACTAGTATTGAAAGTTATTCCAGTTACTAGTATTATAGGAGAAAGTTTATGTCATTGGTTTTTTTTTTATTTTGTTGTGTTTTGCTTTTTTGTTTGTTTGCTTTTGCTGTTATAAACTCTGCTGCAGTGAGTGAGTTTGTTCTTTATTTTTGCATACTTGAGTTTTTTTTTTTTCTTTTGTGGCACCAGGTATT
The DNA here is from genome assembly GCA_004363535.1 of Dasyprocta punctata. Taxonomy (NCBI): domain Eukaryota; kingdom Metazoa; phylum Chordata; class Mammalia; order Rodentia; family Dasyproctidae; genus Dasyprocta; species Dasyprocta punctata. Next base: position 27,972 of record RJWM01005020.1, on the reverse strand, counting down.
GAACTCACAACCTCATGCTTGCCAGACAGGCGTTTAAGCCACTGAGCCATACTGCCAACTCTAGGTTTTTTTCAGACAGGGTTGCGCTATGTAGCTTAGGCCGGCCTTGCGCTCACATTGTAGCCCAAGTCGGCCTCGAACTCACAACACTCCTCCTACTTCAGCCTCCCAAGTGCTGGGAGTACACCACCATGCTGGCTAAGTATTTTTGTGTAGTGAGTTCTTAGATACGATAGAGCTGGAACAATGTATATGAGCTTTGAAATGGGTTTATTTCACACATACTGACTACTTACTATCTGACAGGCACTATTTGAGGTGTCGTGTATACCAATGAACAAGAGTCAAATTCCTCATGTATCTGACTTTCTAGTGATGGGGGTACCGTACCTCTCTTGTCAAATGATACTGCGAGGGAGAAAAATAACGAATGTTGAATGCATGAGCAAGTATTGTGACTTTAAATGTCACTAGACACTGGGCATGGCAAAACACACCTGTGATCCCAGCATTCTGAGGAGGCCAACGCAGGAGGATTGCAAATTCAAGCACCTTCTGGGCAACTTAGTAACTTAGGTGAGACTCTGGTCAAAAAAAAAAAAAAAAAAAAGACTGAGCATGGAACTCAGTGTGGAAGTCCTGAGTTTAATCTTTAGTATTGGGATGGAAGGAGAAGTCACAAGATTTTGCAAAGCACCCTCCATTAATGTGGTATCTTATCCTCCTGTCAGCAAGAATTTGTCAATTTAAAATTCAGAATTCCCAGACCAATTGTAATGCCTGACTGCTAATGGCAGATGTGTTTGTAGTTCAGGAAAAATTGTGCCACACTCTGTGCCAATTTTGTATTGTTTATGTACACTCGCAGACACACACAGTATCAGAATGTTAAGTTCTTGTTGTGAGCCCACAATGTTCATATCCTCTTGTCCCTGTCACTGCCTTTGACCTATGAGCCCTGTCAGAGATGGGCTCATAGGTCAAAGCTGTATTATCACATTTTCTGACACTAGAGAATTCTTTTTTTTTAATGGAGGAGAAATCTAATACATGTAATTAATTGCTTAAAAATATAATTGATTCTCATGTCACAGAGTATAAATATGTGCTTTTGTTTGTTTTAGTTTTTTAGAGACAGTCTTGCTATGTAGTTCAGGCTGGCCTTGAAATCACTGGGTAGTCTAAGCTGGCCTTGAACTCACAGCAGTTCTCCTGCCTCAGCCTGCCAAGGGCTGGGATGATAGATGCTTGGGAAACTGAGGCAAGAGGATGGGGAATTTCAGGCCAGCCTGGACAACGTAGCAAGACCCTGTCTCAAAAAACCAAAACCAAAACAAAAAGGAAACAGAGATAAATATCTTCTAGAGATAGAAAACGCCAGTTTTTATTATTTATTTATTTTTACCCAGGCTGTTGAACAAAGCGTTTGTCTTGTCATTCTTTTGTTGTTGGCCATATGACAGAGATTTAGACTCGCTGGTCGGGTAGGGAGAAGCACTGGGTCAGAGGTGGCCTATCTTATTGCAAAGACTGTTGACCCACATCAGGCTTTGGTGTCTTTGTGGGTCAAGTCAGGGATAGAATCCTTGCTCCACCTGCCTCTGGGAGCAGCTCAGAGGTGTTTTCATAGCACTTGATTCTTCTTTTCTTCTTGGTGGGCTGCGGTCCCTGTGGAATGGCACTTGGAACACACATTCAACCCTTGGGGTATAGGCATCTGTTTTCAGTTGGTTCAAGCCCTGGAGGAATGTGTGGGGAGGGAAGCAAACACAACACTAAATAAGTATGGCAGGGTGAGGTCACTTTTTTTCAGTAGTGGGGCTGAGCTACATCCCCAGCCCTTATTTACTTATTTTTGAGACAAGGTTTCCCTAATCAGCTAAATTACCCAGGCTGGACTCGAACTTGTGATTCTCCTACCTTAGCCTCTTGAGTGCTGGGGTTACGGTAACATGCCAGCATGCCTGGTTCGTTTATCATTTCTTTTTTGATGAAGACTTTTAAAATATCTTCTAGATTTTGCAAGTGTACAGCTCATTCTCATTACCTGTCATCACCGTTGTACTTTGGCACCCACCACTTCTTGTCCCGGCCTCTGTTGTTTCTGATGCCAGTTGGTGTGGCAGCTCTGGGTCTTGCTGGGATATAGTGTGATCATAGCCTCTGGGCAGCCTGGTTCTTCTGGGCGACCTGTGCCTTGCCGCCAGGTGACTTGACTGAAGGCAAATCTAAGAATTGTCCCTTCCTTGGAAGCAGAGGCCTTCTGTCCCCATTAGAGGGTTGTACACTTGCTTTCCAGAAACCACTCATTTTCAAAGATGGACTTGAATGTAACGACGGGGCCAACAGGTGCCTTCAACTATGGTCTGTTCTCAAAGATTTGAGTTCTTTGGGAGACAGCCTGTGGTACAAAAATCGAATGGAAGAAGTTGGCTTTTGTCTGAGTGCCTGTAATCTAGGGAGGATGACGTACAGGGTGTGTCCTGGGTGAAACTTATTGTATGTGACTTCCCCTGGCTTTATCTTCAGTGCCTTTTCCTGTGACTCTCCCCACCCTGCCCCATTCTCAGAGTTCAGCTTCCACATCGTCTCCTCCAGTGTTTGTGTTCACATCTGAAGGACACTGATCTGGTGATACTGTGACCTTCCCAGTGTGTATCATCATCATGCTGGGCAGACCGGGGCTGTACAAAGGTTTGCAGGGTTAGGCAGGCACATAAACTCGTGGTCACCTTCTCAGAACACAAGTGCAATGACTACAGGTCATCTGGGGTTGGTTTTCAACACAGCAAACAGGGATGGTGGTTCTTAAGTACACAGGGGAATGTGTTAGCCAATTGTGCATGGCTTCTTTCAGGGTGGAGTGTAGGTTGGTACACAGTTCAGCTGTTGTAGAGGTTTCTGCATGCATTTGCGGGCTTGTAAGAGCACTGTTGGTTGGTTCTGCCTAAGGGCTTCAGATCCTTTGTGGTTGTTTATGAAAGCACACAGTGTCGTGCAAACATGTGGAACCTGGTCCCTTATGTAATGTGACTGGAGAGCCACAGGAGTAGCTTAGAGGTGCAGCACATGCTTAGCATGTGCAGGGCCCTAGGTCTGATCCTAGCACTGAAAAGAGAAGCAGCAGCAGCAAAAGAAAAGAGGATCTTGTAATATGATTCACAAACTCTGACAGTCAGTAAACACCTTAACAATGGTGAAAGCCCCCATCCCATCTATCTACCTGGAAGCCGACACCAGCTGGCAAAGTCACTGTCCCTGCCATGATCTCGCCATCTTCATGGCCGCCTAAACGGTAGGTGTAAAAGATACCTTTCCCTTCTTCTGCTTCATCCTGAATGTCCTGCCACCATTAAGTCCTTTTTTTTTTTGTGGTACCAGGGATCGAACTCATGACCTTGCGTTTGCCAGGCAGGCACTTGTGCTGCTGAGCAATAACCCCAGCCCCTAGTCCTGTCAGTTTTTGATCTCTGAGTCTCTTACAGCTGTGGCCTTAGTATAGCCCTTTACTATTTCCTCCCAATTGACTGTTTAAGGCTGTAATTCTTCATTTCACCCCTCCATTTTCCAAGATCTGTCCATGGTACCTTGTCTAGATTGATCTTGAAGACCTGCTTTTGTTTTGATTTTATTTATTTATTTTATTTTATTTTATTTTTTATTTTATTTTAAATATAGTAAAATCCAACAAAACAAAACAGAACAAAGCCAATCAAAACAATGCAGCAAAATTGGTACAGAACTTCAAAGCAGGATACTAGGAAAACAACAATAGCTATCATAGTATATCTTGTTATCCTCACAATATTTGTCCATTCCATCAGGTATAGCAAACTCAAACCAAAAACAAAACAGAATAGCACCAATCAAAACAATATTGAATAAAGCAAAACAGTCAGAACAAAGCAAAATAGTGAGAACAATATTTGACTTCAAAGACAAGATTGAAGGAAATCCCCCATATTTGCTATATTGCATACTGTCATCCTCCCAAGAGATGCTCAGGCCACCGGCGCCTGGTCTGAAAAATCAACCAAACAATACAAGCATTTAGTTGTTTTGTGTACCTTAGTTGCTATCAACTGAGCCTGTCCTCTCAACCAGCTGGTTGCTTGGGGCAGGGAGTGGGGGTGTGTAGGATGGGGTGGGGGGTGGCACATGCTATTTGATTCTCAACCTGCATGCCAGGAGGTGCTCTCTGACTTTTCTCTCCCTGGAACCTGCACAGCTTGCGTGGCTTAACAGAAAGGCTGGCTAGTTGATTTCTTGGTGGCTTCTCCCAGTCCCAGCATGGCCAATTCTTGGGAGGCGCTGGCTTTTCCCTCCCTGGAACTCATGCAGCTTGTGTGGCTTACAAAAAAGGCTGGCTACACTCGGGAGGCTGAGGTAGGCGGAGCGTTGTGAGTTCGAGGCCGGCTTGGGCTACAACACGAGCGCAAGGCCGGCCTGAGCTACATAGTGCGACCCTGCCTCAAAAAACCAGGGCTGGGAGTTTGTCTCAGTGGCTTAAGCGCCTGCCCTGGCAGGCACAAGGCTGTGAGTTCAATCCCCGGTGCCGCAAAAAAAAAAAAAAAAAAAAAAAAGGCTGGCTAGTTGATTTCTTGGTGGCTTCTCCCCTTATTTATTTTTGAGACAGGGTCTTACTGTGCAGTCCAGGCTGGCCTTGAACTCATTGTGTATCACAGGCTGGCCTCAAACATGCAGTGACCCTCCTGCCTCAGCCTCCTGAGTACTGTGTTTACAGGCTGAGTAATTTTGTGGGGCATGGTGGTACTAGGGATCAAACTCAGGGCCTCATGTATGCTAGACACACATGTTTTCACAAAACTGCACCCCTAACCCTGTTTAAGAATTTAAAATCACTGTCTTATTGTAGGGTATATGTCTTTCTTTTCCATCTACTTCTATAGAGGATATAAAGTGGTTTATGATAGAGGGAGTCTCATTCCTGGCAAGATGGTTGGAGCTGAACATGGATTCAGTGAGAGCAGGGGGCTTCCCTGTTGCTTCTGGGTCGACATCAGTGTGTGGGACAGCACCAGCTAGAAGATAGACTGGAGAATATTAACTGGGTAAGTGGATAGGTACATAAATGAATCAGTAGGGCTGCTCTCCAAGTTTATCGCTCACCTTGTTTCTGCATGCGACTGAGCCTGTATGTCAAATTGAGTCCAATTTTTATTTTTAAAGATTTCTTAAGGTACAATGTGAATTTTTGGTAAGATTTTAGTTTCCCATCAAGCTATGAAATTTTGTATTTCAAGTTCCTTGTGCAAACAAATGTTTTCAATAATTCAGTGATCATTTTGGAATGGAAAAAGCATATTCAAAGCCTTTCTAAATCTTTCTAGATCAGTCACCTGGATGCCAAAGGCATGAATAAATTTTCTTGCTGTAAAATCTGTAATGAAAATAAATAGAAGGGATCTAGGTTAACCGGAGTGTCAGCTGTCTGCCATGTTCTGTGCCAGGTGTTTCACATAGGTGTCCTAACATGTGCTGGTGGAGGCCAGTCATGTGCATGTAGGAGGCAGCTCTGGCATTTGGACTGAGGTCTGTTGAGCCACAAGGTCCCCTTTCTTTCATGGCTCAACTGGGTTATAGTACTGACTTCCAAGTCCTGTGTTCTGCCTTGCAAAACCGGAAAGCATGGACACTACTAAGAGCCGAGAGCCTAGCGATTGAAGGAAGCATCCTAGGGGAAAAAGAATTGTGCTCCAAAATAGGCCAGGGCAGCTGTTGTGTTGGCACACAGAGCTCAGGACAGAGCCTCCTAGAAGTCAAGCTATAAGTCAAGGTGGGGTTGTGCAGTGCACGTTTCTGAAGAGAGCGGGCAGCGTGGTTTACCCCAGATGTGCTCCGCCTGGACCCTTGCACAGCGGCCGCTTAATAGAGCTGCAGCAGCAGGCAGCACTCTGTAAACATTGCAGGGCACCTCATGTGGGCTGGATTTTGGGAAACTCCGGGACCACACTTGCATGCAGACAAGACCGACAGGATGGGGGTGATGAGGGTGCAGGCTGGGTGGAGGGAAGGTTGCAGAGAACAGGAGTAGTGCCTGCAGTGACTCTTTCAGGGTCCCAGGTAGGCAGGGCCTCAGGCTGCAGGCTCGATTTTAATACTGTCAAGGACAGATGTAATACTGTCAAGGATGGAGCAAGAGAGCAGAACCAGAGTGGTGCAGCATTGTCTGCATGATGAATCTTTTTTTTTGTACCAGGGATCGAACTCACGACCTTGCACTTGCCAGGCAGGCGCTTATGCCACTGAGCTAAATCCCTGGCATGCACGATAAATCTTGAAGGTCTGGGACAGTGAGCGTAAGAGATGCTCTTCCTGAATGGGTGCAGGTGTGGAAGTAGAAAAACCTGGCCACTTTTCTTTCTTTCTCTCTCTCTCTCTCTCTCTTTTTTTTTTTTTTTTTTTTTTTTGAGATAGGATCTCACCATGTAGTCCAGGCTGGCCTCAAACTCACTGTGTAGCCCAGGCTGGCCTTACACTTGTGGTGATCCTCCTGCCAGTCTCCCAAGTACTGGGATGACAGCTATGCACCACCAGCTCCGGTTCCTATCCACTCTCTTGACCCTTAGTGTGCTGTGCCATTGGAACACGGAGGGGATCAGTAGCTCTGGTCCAGGGCATCTTGTTCCCTTGGTACTCAGCTCATAAATACTGAGCTGGGCCTGAGGAGCTCTAGGGGTAGGAAGACGCAAGATAGCACCAGCCACATACCAGCTCTGCTGTGTCCTTCTCTGGGGAGTATTGATTTTGGGCAATAATGTCACCTGATGGCAGGATAGGATTATCAATGTAAGAATATACTAATGGTTCTCACAGAGTGGCTCCAGTGCCAGTCTGGGTTTGACTCACACCTTATCAATTTCCTGCTGTTGACCAAGGTATGTTAACCTTCATGATAACTACAGCTCTTGTACCTGAGGGTTGGTTTGTGTTTCATTGCTGGGGTTTGAGCCAAGAGCTTCCCAGTCTGAGAGGGTTGTTGTAAATGCTTAGTACCTGTTGTCATTACACTCAGTGTTTGTTTATTTAAAAAATGAGACAGTCAAGGCAAATATGAGTTCTCTCTCAGTTTCTAAAAATGAACTTTATAGGTCACAAGCTAAGTAGCAGTCATTCTGGCTGGACTCAAACTTGTGATCCTTTTGTCTCAGCTTCCCAGAGTGAGCCAGCAACTGGCTTCAAGTACATTTTCTTACATAACCAAACTACAAAAGTCAGTGTAAGGAAATTATCATTTATATACTATCTTATCTAATTTAGCATAGTTTGTCAGTAATATCCTTTATAGTAGAAGAAAAATGTTTTTTCCTGTCTCAAGATCTAATGTCACAGTTAACTGTAGCCATTCTTTTTCTTTGATCTGGAACAATTTTTCTTTCTTTCTTTCTTTTCTTTTCTTTTTTTTTTTTTTTTAAGTCTTTCATTACCTTGACTTTTTCCAAAATGTCAGATCACTTCTTTGTAGACTGTCCCGGTTTAGCCTTTTGTGATTTCTTTTTAGTTTGTTTTTGGAGACAGGAGCTTGCTATGTAGTTCAGGCTGTCCTTGACCTCACTATGTAGCCTGGATGGCCTCCCACTCAGTATCCTTCTGCCTCAGCCTCCTGAGTGCTGGGATTAGAGTGTGGGCCAACACACCTAGTTGGTAATAAGAATCAGGTTATGTAGTGTTGCTTAGCAATTGATACCATGTTTTCCCAGCAGTGGGCCTGTTGACTTTTTTTCACTTGGTTATTTTAGTGTTAGCCAGGTTCTCCACTGTAAAATTAGGACTCTTTTTGTGATTAATAAATTTTTCATCAAATGCTCCCAAGTTCTAGCATTTATGATTCTTGAAACAGCAGTCACTGCCTGTGGTTTAGGTATGATTTGAATCCCTTAAGGGCCTGTGTGTTGGAAGTGGGTCTCCTGTTTCATGGCACTGAGACCTGTTGGAAGTAATGAAGTCACTGATGGCACTACCTTCAGAAGGAATTTTTGAGACATGTCATGTAGGTCATGCCATGTAGCCAAGGCTGGTCTTGAACTCGAGATCCTTCAGTGTCAACTTCCCAAGTGCTGGGATTTATAGGCATGAGCCATCACATCTGGCTTCAGAAGGAATTTTTTATTTAGATCTTATAGGACCTTATTAGTTCTCAGAGAGAGGTCTCAGAGAGGGTTAAATTGCTCTCTGGCGGCTTCTCTTGCCATGTGATCTCACCTTCCCACACATATTCATGTCAGGATGCCATCTACCATGTGACACAACCAAGGGGACCCTCACTATAACTGAGCTGTGGTCAGTACCATACCCATGAACCTCCAGGATTGCAATCCAGATAAGCCTCTTTTTAAAAATAAAGTGTCAGCCGGGCGTGGTGGCGCACGCCTTTAATCCCAGCACTCAGGAGGCTGAGGTAGGCGGAGCGTTGTGAGTTCAAGGCGGGCTTGGGCTACAACGCGAGTGCAAGGCTGGCCTGAGCTACATAGTGCGACCCTGCCTCAAAAAACCAGGGCTGGGAGTTTGGCTCAGTGGCTCAAGCGCCTGTCTGGCAGGTGCGAGGTTGTGAGTTCAATCCCCGGTGCCGCAAAAAATAAATAAATAAATAAAAAATAAAAATAAAGTGTCGAGCCTCTGGTATTTCATTATAGTAACAGAAAACAGACTAATACAGACTAAATACCACGATGGGGCTAATTGGTGATTTTCTAAGTCCTCATTCTTTCCACATTTATGAGTTGGCGTAGAAGAATTTAAGTTGGTACAGAAGAATTTAAACTTCTTGCCAGGGTACTTACTTATGTTAGTATTAACTGTGGGCTGTTCTTTTATCCTATGCATTATAATACATTCTTAAAGTTACTTGTTTTAAAGCTTAAATGTGCTAGTTTGGGCCAGTAGGAGCCCCTTCAAATAGACTACTGGGTCCTTTGATAAATTCCTAACATTTTAAAACATACTTTTCTTACTCTTTGACTCAGCAGGTGCATGGTCAGTTCTGGCGTTGGCCGTATCCCCAGGAGATCTGATGTTGAGTGTGACCATTACTGCAGAGGCGGCATTGTTTCTAGGCCAGCTCACCAGACGAAACTAGGAAATGCAAACACGAGGGCATTTCTGTACCTGTCTTTATATGTTGTCAGTTGTGTATAACAACTGGTGTCACCAATGTTGGCCCAAGCCTATAACATTCATTTTTCCTTCTGTCTTTCCACGTTTGGAACTTTCTTTTTCCACAGTAAGCAATCTAGCTCCAATTTATTTATTTATTTTTTGAAGGCAGGGTCATGCTGGGCAGTCGTGTAGTTTAGGCTGGCCTTGAACTCATGGCAGTCCTCCCTTCTCAGCCTCCCAGAGTGCTGGGATCATGGCATCCCCAACCCTTTGTAAAATTTTTTTATTTTGAGAGAGTGTCTCACTAAGTCACTAAATTGCCCAGACTGAGCTCAAACTTGCAATCCTCCTGCCTCAGACTCTGAGAGTGCGGGAATTACAGGTACGAACCTGTCTTCACATGTATTTATTTGTAATGTCAGAGGTAGCATACAACTACCAGTCATCTCACTATGAAAGAGCAGACAAACAAAGCTACCTTTAGATCCCCACCACCAGAGTCATGTTCTAGGACATCTTAGATTGGAGATATCCTCCTAAATCATTTTTCTGAAGAAGCAAGCAAAAATTTTTTTTCTTTACTGATTTAATAATGTTTGATATTCTTTTTGTCTTCATCTTTGTCTTCGTCTTCTTCTTCTTCTTCCTTTTTTTTTTTTTTTTTTTTTTTTTTTTTTTTTTTTTTTTTTTTTTTTTTTTTTTTTTTTTTTTTTTTTTTTTTTTTTTTTTTTTTTTTTTTTTTTTTTTTTTTTTTTTTTTTTTTTTTTTTTTTTT
>RJWM01005020.1:0-17981 GCA_004363535.1 Dasyprocta punctata | reverse complement strand
TGTGACTTTCTTTCTAATGTTTAATGTTTGGGCAGTCATTGGAGCACAGGACTATAATTCTGCATAATTGTTTGTTTTGTTTTGTTTTGTTTTGTTTTTTTGTTGTTGTTGTTTTGTTTCGGTTGTTTTGAGACAGCGTATCCTTCTGTACTTCAGGCTGGCCTTCAACTCACTATGTAGCCCAGGCTAGCCTCGAACTCGGGGCAGTCCTGCTGCCTCAGCCCCCCAAGTGCTGGAATTACAGGCATGCACTACCACACCTGGCTTGCATAGTTGTTTTTTTAATAACTGCATTGCATTCCTTGTTTGGATTGAAAACTGAAGCATCCAGTTGGAGCCTGTTACCAGTGGTGCCACAGTGAAGCATATTCCAGGGGGAGAATTACTAGGCCCAAGGGCCTGGGCAATTTTTTTTTCCTAAACAAACAAACAAAAAATTGGTTTAAATTATTTTTGATTAACACACATTTTTAAAAAGGCAAATAATAAGTGAAAAATAAAGTGGGAGGAAAATTAAAATCTCATCACCCCATGATGGTATTTCTGTGATGACTCCTTGTTATGTGTGTACATAAATACTTTTACACACTTCCCCACACTATTTTTTTGTGGATACATGTTTAGTTAGCTTACACACAGTAAAGTGGATACATCTTCAATACCCAGTTTGATGCATTTTTACTTATCAGTTCCCTTGTGTCTTCGTTACTTTTCCCTAGTTGCTGCGACAGAACACCTGGCACCCAAAATTACTGAAGGAAAGGTTTATTTAGCTTACAGTTTTTGGAGGTTTCAGTCCATAATCAGCTGGTTCCAAGGCAGGGTGGCATAGCATTGGGACAACACTTGAAGGCAGCGGTGGAGCAAAAGCAGCCAGAGTAAAAGGGGCAAGACCAAGTCTCTTTTTCTCTCTTATATTGTACAGAGGCCACCTCCTACTTCTGGGCAGGTGTAGCATTTACAAATCTTGCCTTCCTTTGCACAGGATGAGGATATTTACAAAGTAAGAACCCTGGCTCCCTGCTGAGTCTCTCAGTTAAACTTCTGACCTTCTCAAATTGACACAATGAATAGGTAACTGCTTATGCTCTATACCCCAGGATGTAGAGCTGCTGAGTTACTTAATTGTTTCTAGACTTCTCAAAGTTGACACAGTGAATAAACCATAACACCCTGTAACCACCAGCCCTGCTCAGGAGAGCTGGTGCTTCCTGCTGAGCACCCAGGCTGCTCAGTACCACTCCCCAACCTCTTCACTGTAGATTACTTTAGCCTGATTTTAAAGTTCAGCTGTACATGGGTCAGATAATAGGTAATCTGGCTTTGGCTTTGGCTTCTATCTTTCCACATATGTCTGTGAGATTCATCCTTGTTTACTGCATTTGTCTGATTTTTTTTGTGTGTGTGCCTGTGTCTGTATGTGTGTGTGTGGTATTGGGATTGAACCCAGGGCTTTCACACTAAACTATATCCTCTGCCCTTTTTATATTTTACTTTGAAACGCCGTCTCAGTAAGCCACTAATTTGCTCAGGTAGACCTTCAACTTGTGTTCATCTTGCCTCAACCTCCCAGGGTTCTGAGATCACAGATGTGCAACACTGGGAGCAATTTAGTTCAGTCTTTTTTGCAACTATAGTCACTTGAGCTTGGTAAGGTAATAGGCACATTATTATGGCTCCACTTATTGATTGCAGTAATGAATTAAGTTTGTTATTAACTATATTACTGTATTTATTACATTTATTGCAATGTAGCTACATTTATTACTTTATAAGTAAAGTACACTTATTTATGCTTTGTGCTAGGCACTGTTTTAAGTGTTTTACTCTTTAGTTTATTTAATTATCACAACCCAATGAAGTAGAGTAGGTACTTTTACTACCATAATCATGTCTGACTTTTTTCTATGTTCGTGACTGTTTACCTGGTTGAGAACATTCTCTCTTGCTTTTAGTTTATTGAATGTTTTCATATGAATGAATGTTGAATGTCAGATGTTTTTGTGTTTATCCAGATGATGATATATTCTTAAACGCTTTTGATGCAGTGAATTACATAGATTTTTGAGTATTGAGCCAATCTTATATTCATACCATTGTGATACAATATCAATTATATATATATAACTGATTTTTTTTGCTATATTTTAGACTTTTGCATCTATGTTTCTGAGTTGATGTAGTTTTTTGTTTTCTTTTTTTCTTCTTTTTTTTGTTTTTTGTTTGTTTTTTGTTCTCCCTTTGTTTAGTTTTAGTATCAGAGCACCACAGCCTCATAAAATGAGTTGGGAAGTCTTCTCTTTAGTTTTTTGAAATAGTTTTGGTCCATTTGGGTGGATTTTTTTGTGTTTTGAAATGGTCTTGCTGTGTAGTCTAGCCTGGGCTGCAACTCACAATCGTCTTATGTCAGCCTCCTCAGTGCTGGAATTGCATGTCTGTGCCTGCATGCCCAGTTTAGATTTGGTATTATTGCTTTCTTAAATGTTTTGTAAAATTTGCCAATGAAGTCACGTACTCCTGACATTCACTTTTGGTCAAGATCACGTACTCCTGACATTCACTTTTGGTCAAGGTTTTAGCTACTAATTCTAACTCTTAGAGAACTATTCAGGCTTTTTTTTTTTTTTCTTTTTTGGTCTGTTTGAAACAGGGTCTCACTATGAAGGTCAGGCTGGCCATGAGCTCACTTGGTAGCCACAGCTGGTCTCAAACTCCCAATGATCCTCTTACCTCAGCCTCCCTAGTGCTGGGATTACAGTTGTGCACCACCACACCTGGCTCAGTTTATCTATTTTTTGGGGTGGGGTGGGCTCTGGTAGTTTATACCTATTAAGAAATAAGTTCATTTCACATAAGTTATCAAATGTTGGCATAAAGTTGTTCATAATTCACGTTACCCTCTACGATCTGTGTAATGGTGTTCTCTCTTTCATTCCCTACTATGGTAATTCGTGGCTTTCTTTTCTCCTGACCAGTCTAGCTATAGGCTAATCCTATTTGAAGGCAATTTATATACCAAGAATTATTAAAATTCAAGTCTAGCTAAGAATACAAACATTTTTCTAAAATAACTATCAAGAGGATCTTTAGACATAAAAACATGTTATGGTTTAGATCTAGAATGCCACCTCAAAGTGTCCCATTCAGAGGTGGGGCTTTTGGAAGGTGATTGGATCATGAGGGCACTATACTCACCAGTGGCTGAATCTACAGATGAGTTCATAGTTGAAAATGTTGTTAGTGATAGGGACTGGTCAGAGGGGTGGGTCATTGCAGGGATGACCTGGCAGGTGTTTCTTTTTCTTCTTTCTTTCTTTCTTTCTTTCTTTCTTTCTTTCTTTCTGTGTGTGTTTGTGTGTGAGAGTGAGAGAAACAGGGTGTTGCTATGTAGTTCAGGCTGATCTTGAATTCACTATGTAGTTTAGTCTGGCTGCAGATTCATGGCAGTCTTCCTACTTCAACCTCTTGGATTACAAGCATGTGCCACCATACCCAGCTCATGGAAGGTATATTCTTGTCCTGGGCTTCGCCTTGAGCTCTCTGCTTGTGGCTGCCATGAATTGAGCAGCTTCGCTCCAAGTGCTTCCACCAAGCTGGTTCTGCCTTGGAGCCATGGACTGAAACTGTTTTGAAACTGTTTTGAAACTGTGAGCCAAATAACCCCCTCCTTAAAGTTGTCTAGGTTAGGTCTTTTGTCCCAGGAACATTTAAGAGACTTTTTCTTTTCTTTTTTTCTTTCTGTTTTGTTTTGTTTTTTGTTTGTTTGTTTGTTTGTTTTTGTAGCAGTACTGAGGATTGAACCCAGAGTCTTCACAGTGAGTTGCCTGGGCTGTGCTAGAATTTGGGATCCATCTGTCTCAGCTCCTTGCAGTGCTTGGACATCACAGGCCTGTATCACAAAGCAGGCTCCTAAGGCACTTTTCATGAGGTTATTTAGGAAGGAGGTCAGAAGGGACTTTAGAGTCAGATTTACATTTAATTTAAGCTCCACTCTTTAGCAGGGAAGTGACCTCAAGCACACTGCTTAAACCCTCTGAGTTTTGATTTCCCCTTTTAGAAGGAGATAATTCATCAAGAAGGTTTCCCTATGTCCTCTGGGCAGGTTCTCTTCCTGCTCTGCATGCCACAGTCCTCAGTAAGCATTTGGTGTAGAGTATTTCTGCAGTTTGACTGCCCTGTCAGCTCTTTCCTTGACCAGATAGCTTGTAAATGTCAGCACAGCAGGAACCCTGCGCTTTTCCCCTCCAGACCAATCCTAGCCTATATCTAGATTCTCAAAATATTTTAATAAGTGAAGGGTAGAGAAATAACAAAGCAAACAGTGGTGCATCAAATCAGACCACTAGTGTAGTCAAAGAAAATATCATTATACAGGACCATCTAACAACATGAAAAAACGTTTCAAATAATAAAATATTCATTGTCTTTTGGTGAGTGTGGATATGCTTATGTATAATGTTGTATTTGTGTATGGGGAAAATGAAGGAGAATTCTAGACAGAAAATAGCCCTGTGGGGAGCCAGATTCTGGTCTGAGTTTTCATCCTTTAACCTGTAACACTTAAGCACAGTGACCTGAGAGGTGGTGAGTTCCCCGCCCCTGGAAGCTATGCAGGCGGAGCTTGGCCTATCACTCAGCAGAATGGGTGGGAAGGGGAAGAGCCTGCAGTTTTTTCCTCTCCGCCCTGGCTGATAGCAGGTTCATGTGTTCCTCCTTCACCTGCACGGAGCAGGGAAAGTGCTATCTGGAAACAGCTCCTGTTGTGGAGCAGACGTGCACTCAGCCTGATGTCTCCTGTTGAGCTGAGAGCCCAGCCCCATGTGAAGCAGACTGTTCTTGGGGCTGGTCTTTAAGTGAAAGACACCCTTGCTGCCTTCACAGGCTGCTCCAGGCCTCCCTGTTTCTCCACCTCCTCCCCTGTCCTTAGGATCTACCACAAATTGTAGTGTCCACTGTCTGCCTTGTCTTTCCTCAACTGTTTAAGGTGTGTGGTGTGTGTGTGTGTGTGTGTGTGTGTGTGTGTGTAGGTATGTTTCAAAGGGGTGAAGGAAGATTCAGGCGTCTGTAGTTAAATCGTAACTCTGAGACTTGGAGCTCTTCCTCTGGCACTGTCACCAAGCAGCCTGCTCAGTCTTGTGAACATTAGCATAGTCAGTCTGTGGCCCAGCGCTTTGGGTGTGGGCACTTTCTTGGTCCCTAAGCCCACATTCCCCACCTTCTGTTGCCCTCTCCTCACCACAGCTCATTCTATTTTCAGATAATACTTTTGTCAAGATCTTGGAGGAGAGCTAGTAAATCTGTCCTCCAGGACGTTCCTTATTTCTGCTCAAAAATCAGGAACCACACCTAATCTTTTCTGTAAGGTAATCTCCAGTTCATTTATTGTTCCTTGTGTGACCTGTTTTGGGGACCCCTCCTTCCCAGGGATTCCTTTGTATTCTGTTCCAGTTTGTGTCTCATGCTAAACGTGGAGCCTTTTTAAAGTCAGTGAGAATTAGTGCACCTTTGACTGGGGAGGGGGCTGTTGGCATTGCCCTGCTCCATTCTTCTGTTGTAGAAAGCAGAGAGGCTAATGCTGTGCTGTGGCTTGCTGTTGTTTGTGTGTCTGGGGGTAGTTCTGATTGCTTTTGGGGTGTTCTTGCACTTATTCCTGCTGATGCGCTAGAGGCAGAACCAGACTTCAGAATTGGTGTCCCCAGAATTCAAGGAAACCAGACAAGTTCACTCCTCTGTGTCTTTTTTTGCCTTATTTTATACAAAATTAATTTCAGGGACAGAATGAACTGGAGAATGAACCACTATGAGTGCCTGTGAAACAGTTTGTGCTGGTAAATTGCCTTAAGCTGCATCTGAATAAAGTCACTAAATTATACCCGGAACATTGTCCTAGAGAATTCGCCACAGCTCACAGGAGCTGTGAGTTCAGGCCAGGTGACCGAGGTCCCGGAAGTCGGAGTGGTCAGCCCCTTGGGGCACAGTCAGCTGGCTGTGTGTGGAGCCCGCTGCTTCTTGCCAAGTCATCCTCTCACACATCTAACTCTGGCGGCCGCCTTCCTCTTTCACAGCTTTGCGTCAGACACATACCAGTCATGCGTTTCCAAATTAAGCCCTGTTATGTGGGGGAAAGGCCTTCAACTGGGGGCATTGGGCATCTGCTGGAGAATGTTCTATAGGACCCCGTGGTTCAGGCTCCATGACCATATTGCTGTTACAGGTGCAGGTGCCGTCTATGGTGTCACATTCCCATGGCAGCCTTCTAATCATATTGCTACCTCGTCCACTTGGCCTCAGGGCCCACAGCTCAGAGAGCTCAGAGTGACATTCAGAACTCCTGGCCTGGTATTGGTCTCTTACTCGCCACCCACATGCCCTGCATGCACACACATCGCCCCCTCTCTGCTGGGGTCACACGAGATCTACAGGTTCTCCACCTTCACGCTTTCTCTGTTGGGAACACCTGTCCCCCATCTGACCTGGCTGGTGGAGCCAGCTCATTCTTCACACCTCAGCTCCACTGCCAGCCCATGGCTGCCTCTTCTGGGACTGTTTCACACCACCTTGTCCTCCTCTTCGTCAGAGCTGTTTTGCCCATACCCTTCCTCCCTGTGGCATGGCGACTGCTGTGATATATCCTCCATTCTAACAGGTAGAGAGCTCCCTAGGATTGGAGTGCCACTCCCTGCTGAATCTGGGCAGTTAGTTCCTGATGTGGCGTAGGGGATCCTCAGCTGTTGACTGGATGCATGGACAGCAGAATGATGTTTTGTACTGACTCTTTCCAAGTGCCCAGTTGAGACTGCATACTCTAAGGACAGGATCCATGTCTGCCTGGCAGTCCCCAGGTATCTTCAGTGGGCAAGTGACAGAATGGCCAGTGGGAGTATCCTGGTATGAACACACACTCCAGGTCTGCTTTGGCAGGAGTGCTCAACAGCACTGGGCCCACAGGGTAGCATGTGTCTAGCACCTCCAAGGACTGGGAGGCCACCCACAATGTCTAGTGTGTGAGTAAGAAGGCCACTTAGGGCTCGCTCAGGGGCTTCTTTATGCTTATTTTAGATACATTTTTGGCACACAAAAGGAACTGATTCTCCAGTTCAGTAGATTCAAAGCAGCTAATTAACAGCACAGGAGCAATTTTAGGATTGTAGGTGCTCTCATGATGGTGAGGCTCATCCTACCCATAAAAAAGGGCAGACCACAGCACTATCAAAGATGTAGGAGGGAAGACAGTCTTCCCGGGGCCTGTGCAAACAGTGTGGACCCCAGGAGGAGAAAGAAATGGGCTTCTTGGGAGCCCGCCCAGCCAGGCCTGAGCGCCTCCAACCAGGGCACAAGTAAGACAGCCTTCTGGGAGCCTGTGTGACTGGCGTGGACCCCAGGAAGAGAAACATGAGCTGCGGCCCCCCCACCCCGTTCGCTTACCAGCACGCGGGCTAAGAATCAAGGACAGAGGCCCCCCCCCCGCCCCCGCCCCACAGCAACCTACTCATTGGAAGGTCTGGCTACATTGATAGCAACTAAGGTACATAAAACAACCAAATGCTAGTATTGTTTTGTTCATTTTGCAGGCCTGGGGCTGGCAGCCTGAGCATCTCTTTGGAAGATGACAGTACACAATGTAGCAAAAATGGGGGACTCGCTTCTGTCTTGTCTTCAAGGCCCTTTATTGTTCTCATTGTTTTGCTTTATTCTGATTAATTTTTTGTTTTGGCCTTATTTTATACTTTGTTTTTATTGGTTTTATTGTGTTGTGTTTTTTTGTTTTGTTTTGGTTTGGTTTGGTTTGGTTTGATTTTACTATACCTGTTGGAAAGGTCAACTATTCTGAAAATAACAAGATACTATAGTAGCTATTGTTTTCATAGTATCTTTCTTTGAAGCTCTGTAACAGTTCTACTGCTTTGTTTTAATTGACTGTGTTCTGTTATGTTTTGTTGGATTTTACTATCTTTAAAATTAAAATAAATAAATAAATAAGATGTAGGAGGCTAAAAGCCCACAGCCTGGGGTGTCCCTGTCCCTAAGCAGCCTTCCCTGGCTCATCGGGCCCTAAATGCATTATACAGTGATATGATAACTCAGAAAAATCTGGAAAAGTCCTTCCTTATTGGACTCCAGAAGACAATAGGGAAGTAATTACCACATATTAGAAATAACATCTTAGCATGTTAGTTTTGTTTGTTTGGTTCCGTTCCATTCTGTTCCCTTCCTTTCTGTTTCATTCCTTTCCATTCTGTTCTGTTTCTTCTTTGATACAAGGTCTCACTATGTAGTCCAGGCTGGCCATGAAGTCACAGCAGTCCTGCCTCAGCCTCATGAGTGTTGGGATTACAGGTGTATGGTGCCATACCTGGCTAGCAAGTTAGAGTTTTTGAGTTGGTTGTAGTTCTTGGTGATTATCCACATATTCCTTTATGGAAAGGAAACCAGAGGCCCAGGGAACCAGCAGAACCCAGCCTAGATTTTTCAGTGCTCTTTGTAACTAGGCGCACTTTAGTTATCTGGAGTAGGTGCCAGGAAACATTTTCTGTAAGAGGCTGGGTAAGAAATATTTCAGATTTGCAGGCCAAGAGACCAGGATAAAATTTACAATGTTATGTTGATGCTTATGTAGCAAACAGAGAAAACAGATTTCTACATTTTTTCTTGATGAAAGTCAAATAATATCCCATACAACTTTTTGTGTAGGACCTCTAATAAAAAGAATGGAATTGCCGGGCGTGGTGGCGCACGCCTTTAATCCCAGCACTCGGGAGGCTGAGGTAGGCGGAGCGTTGTGAGTTCGAGGCCGGCTTGGGCTACAACGCGAGCACAAGGCCGGCCTGAGCTACATAGTGCGACCCTGCCTCAAAAAACCAGGGCCGGGAGTTTGGCTCAGTGCCTTAAGCGCCTGCCCTGGCATGCGCGAGGTTGTGAGTTCAATCCCGGTGCCGCCAAAAAAAAAAAAAAAAAAAAAAGAATGGAATTATTTATGCAGGGGCACATTTAGTTTCTCTATCATCAAAATCATCTGCCAATGTGAATATTCCTTGTTTAATGACTTATCTGATTAATGTTTATTCAGACTTTCGACCCACCTCTTGGACTTATGATGTATCTTTTTAAATTTTTTTGTACAGTTCTGTGCATCTTATTTATTGAGCCACAGTGTCTTATTTTTGTACAGTACACCTTGTTTATATAGTACTGTAATTTTTGATGATTGCACTGTAGTTTTATATTATTATATATTACAGTACTATGTGGAAGAGATAAGCAAATAAAAGCAGTCGTCAGATTGGAGTTTCCTTTGACCATTTTTTTGTTCTGAATATTGTATTGTACATACTATTTAGCAACCAATTCAAGTCACCAAGTGAATGGAACTTGGTTGTTAGGTGAGAAAGTTCTGTACTCATCTGTTAGTGATGATTTGTAATGAGCTTCTACATGGTTCTTCTTTGAACACACCTTTTCACACTGACAGTTACTGCCAAATAATGATGTTAGACCATGAGCAGATAATTTTAGTGGAAATATTAATCATTGGATGCCAGCCTTTATAGAATTCTGTTAGCTTGTCCCCTTGATATTTTCTTGTTAGTGTATTTTACATTGAAGATCAGTCTCTTTCAATTGAGAGTTAGGTGGCAGTTCCTTGATCGTATAGTCAGATGAATTTTTTTTTTTATTTAGTCAGATGGATTTTTAAACCAGATATTTCACTTGTACTCACATCTATTGCTGAAAAATGCTGCTGAAACTATGGTGTAAGCTCAGAAGAATGTGTAACTTTTTTTTTTTTTTTTTTGCGGCACCGGGGATCGAACTCACAACCTTGCACCTACCAGGGCAGGCGCTGAAGCCACTGAGCTGAACTCCCAGCCCTAGTTTTTTTTTTTTTTTTTTTTGAGGCAGGGTAGCACTACGTAGCTCAGGCGGGCCTTGCACTCGCTTTGAAGCCCAAGCCAGCCTCAAACTCACAACGCTCTGCCTACCTCAGCCTCCCAAGTGCTGGGATTAAAGGCATGCGCCACCATGCCCGGCTATGTGTAACTCTTTGTGGAGCTGGAGATGTCACTTTTTGTCGAACCCACAATATTCCAGGAATGATACAAAGCAACTTGACTTTACTTGAGTCAAACAACCGCAGTTTCATTGGAATGACTTTACCTTGCAATTTTATTTATTTTGTTTTAATTTTTAAATTTATTTTGGCTTTTTGAGACAAGGTCTCACTGTACAGGTCAGGTTGCCCTCGAACTCTCAGCTATCCTCCTGCCTCTGCCTCCTGAGTGCTGGGATTGCAGGCACGTGTGTGGCACCACACTCAGCACCTTGTAATTTTAGATTAACCTCATTAAGAAATATCAGTTCTACAGCAAAAGCTAATTTCCAGAGCCATTCAGTGTTTAACAATAGTAGTTGAAGACACTTCTTATTCAGAAAAATTTCAATATAGTCTCAAAACATAGCCACACTAAATTTTACCACTGCCATGCTGTTAAACTGTTGTGTGATAGGACTAGTAGAATATTCAACTTCTTCCAAAAATAATTCATGGAACTGACAGTGGTCAACTCCATGACAGCAAATAAAATTCACTGTTGACATTCCTGACTCAAGAATATACTAGAATTGAATATTTTCTGCATAGTACCTACTGATGAATACAATAGTGAATAACCATGACCTTGAAACACCTTACATTTTTTTCACAAGCTTTGCAAATTTGCCCTTTTCTGCCCCACACATTTTTTTCCCCACCATCAGTTGTAATACATTTTAGGAGATTCCACTTCAGGTTATGTCAAACTAGTGTTTTCCCAACTCCTTTGAAAATGCTCTTGCTGGTAGTTGTTTCATGCTAATTCTTCAGTCTTGTCAAACTTAATACTGAGTCCTCAAACAGCGGGCAATATCAGTAACATCCTTATATTCATCATGAGCCAAGATTTCCCAAGGGAGCAGCAAGATCCTCTCCTTGACAGTGATGTCACAGGATGCACGGTGAAGCCAGTGCTTCACCACCACCACCTGGTGGTACCAGGGTGCCCCATCACATGGTGGCAGCAGAGGCCAAGTAGGTGCAGTAACCTTCTACTCTAGAGTTTGTTAGTGGAGGCCTATTGGGGACAGGCTTCCACTTAGCAACAGTTCATTGGCATCCTCCTTCCCCACCTACAGGGTGATGGAGGAGGCTTTCTTAAAGATGTAATGCCCAGAACACAATATGAAATTAACATGTCAGGAGGCACAAAAATATGCACTCCAATGAAAAAGGATAGATTTTCATAGACATGCGCATCAAGATGACGTAGGTGTTGGAATTATACAAGGCATAACAGTGGCCAAAACAAAAAATGGTTAGGCATGGTGGTGCATGCCTGTAATACCAGCACTTGGGAGGCCAAGCCAGGAGGATCACTGTGAGTTCAAGGCCAGTCTTGGCTACATAGTTCAAAAAACTCAGTGAGTGGCTCCATAGCAGAATGAAGACAGGAAAAAATCATTGAATATGAAGATATAATAGTAGAAATTATCCAGGCTGAACAAGAAGAACCTAGATTGGAGGGAGAGACAGAGAAACTGAGGGTCTCACTGGACTAAGAACAAAAAATTTAGCCTTTGGAGCTGGGCTCAAGTACTTACCTGGCTTGCACAAGGTCCCCGGTTTCAAGTCTCAGTTTTGAGAGAAAACAAAAGGTTTAATCTTCATGTTTTTTTAATCCCACAAGAGGAGAGAAAAGGCAGGGCTGAACAAATATTCAAGAACTAATAAATGGCTGAAAAGTTTTCAAATGAAAGACATAAATCTACCAAGAGGCTGAGCAAACCCCAAATACGCTA
Organism: Dasyprocta punctata; assembly: GCA_004363535.1. Taxonomy (NCBI): domain Eukaryota; kingdom Metazoa; phylum Chordata; class Mammalia; order Rodentia; family Dasyproctidae; genus Dasyprocta; species Dasyprocta punctata. Next base: position 6,149 of record RJWM01005020.1, on the reverse strand, counting down.
GTGAGGAATCAGTCATCCTTCTGGGCCCTGCTCTTTAGAGTGACTGGAAGGGTGTACTTTCCCCATAGCACTGTAGTTTCTGAAGGCAGAGCTACTAGTCAACTGTAATCCCAGTGGTTGGAGAGGCTGAGACAGGGCAATTGCAAGTTCAGACTCATCCTGGGAAACTTAGTGAAACCTTGGCTCAAAAAATAAAAAAGACTAAAAATAGCTCAGTATGAATACCTGGGTTCATCTTCTGTTTCATGATTCCCCAGTATTGCAAATAAATAATTAAAATACAATATAGCTAGAAGACAACTAGCCTGCCTTCCTGGTGAGTGGCACACGACCAGTGCGGACTCCAGGAAGAGAACAATCCGTGCCTCCTGAGAACCCACCATGTTGGATCAGTAAGGTTCCAACCAAAAGACAACTAACCTGTCTTCCTGGTGAGTGTGCACGACAGGCGTGGACTCTAGGAAGAGAAAGAGATGTGCCTCCTGAGAACCCGCCACATTAGGCAGGGAGGTTCCAACCAGAAGACAACTAGCCTGCCTTCCTGGTGAGTGTATGCAACCAGTGCAGACTCCAGGAAGAGAATGATCCATGCCTCCTGTGAGCCTACTGGTGCGCGAGCTGAGAATCAAGGACCTCTCCCCACCCTCTACCCCCATAAGCAACCTGCTGGTTTGGAAGATCAGCTAAGTTGATAGCAACTAAGATACATAAAGCAACTAAATGCTTATATTGTTTGGTTGATTTTTCAGGCCTGGGGCTGGCAGTCTGAGCATCTCTTGGGAAGATGACAGTACACAGTGTAGCAAATATGAGGGATTCCCTTCTGTCTTGTCTTTGAGACCCAATATTGCTCTCTCTGTTATGCTTTATTCTGATTAATTTTTTTTTGCTTTACTTCATATTCTGTTTTCATTGGTTTTGTTCTGTTTTGTTTTTGGTTTGATTTCACTACACCTGATGTAATGGTCAACTATTGTGAAGATAACAGGATATGCTATAGTAGCTGTTGCTTTCCTAGTATCTTACTTTGAAATTCTGTACCAGTCTACTGCTTTGTTTTGATTGACTTTGTTCTGTTATGTTTTGTTGGATTTCACTACCTTTAAAATAAAATTTTAAAAAATACAATACAATATAGCAACTATTTATATGCATTTACATTGTATTAGGTATCGTAAGTCAGCTAGAGATGATTTAAATATACCAGAGGATACACATAGTTATACACAAATACTGTATGATTTTGTTAAGGGACTCAAGAGCTCAAGGATTTTTGTATCCGTAGAGGTCCTGGAACCAAGTCCCTTGTTGACCAAAGGACAGCTGTATAGTTTTTGCGCCTCTCTGTCTTGGTGTCGTATAATTAAAATGAAAGCTCTTCTATGGAGATCTAATTCATAATAAAAGGTGAGATCTACACTGCTGTATTTGGGGTAGGAGAGACTCATGGTGAAGGTCTTTTGATAGATACCTTTTTCTGTCTAATTTTACAGATGAGAACATTGAAACCTACCTCAGGGTTTATACACAAATCAGTTATTTAATAAATACACAAATTAATAATTAAGGAGCTTGTCCAGGGTTCTGGTCAGTTGGTGGCAGGACAGTGTGGCTACAGCCTGGTCCAGTCACAAGTTTCTCTTCTTGCGTTTCCATTTCCTCCCTCCTTCCTTCCCTTGCTGACAAATATGGCCTTAGACCTATGAGCCTGCCTCATCCTAACTTCCTTTCCACCTCATCCTATGCCAGTGGAAAGAAGAAAGTCACAGACTGAGTACCTGGAGCAAAGTATTGCTCAGGGCTCCCGGCATTTCCTTGGAGCACCTGTGGGGACCTCAGACTGACCATCTCCTGGTCACTCTGTGACCCCTGACATGGAGGACAGTATCAGTGAGGATGGCCAGAATTTCCCCATGGAGGGTGTTTCACTGCAGGGATGGTTCTCGAGTTGTGTGAGGGTGGGTGCCTCAGGGTACTGCCGCAGATACAGGGGTGCTCGGTTTTGAGACCCAGGAAGAGTCCATGCCTGTGGGTTGCCCGGGCGGCAGCAATTGCAAATCCAGGTATCAGTATTAGGTCATGCTGTGTCCCCCTCGTGACTGTGGATCTGCGGAACTTGAGTTGGCAGTGGCATTTTGAAACTAATTCCTCCTACACGGTGGCACTGTTAGGCACTTCTTTTGGCTTAGGGAATACCATGAAAGTTTTGCTGAGAAAGTTTGGGAGCCTCCCCGTCCTATGTGATTGGTATGTAGGGACAGTATAAACTAAATATTGCTCTTACCTGTTTTGGTTTGGCTTTTTTTATTCTTGTTATGTAATTCAGGCTGGCCTGGAACTCAGCACAGACACCCTTCTTTTAACCACCGAGTTCCAGTCCTGCAGCGTGGTTGTTAAATGAATTTGTCATTAAATGAGGAATTGTATATGGTATGTACATTACAATATTCAAAACAAAGAAATGGTCAAAGGAACCTCCAACTTGATGACTTTGCTTTTTAGTTGCGTGATTCTTACGTATAGTACTGTAATGTATAATAACATAAAACTATAGTACTGTACATTGTAATCAGCAAAAACCACAGTGCTGTATAAACAAGATGTATGGTACAAAAAAGATATTGAGGCTGTATAAATAAGATGAACAGAATTGTACAAAAAAATGATAGATCATAAGTTCGAACTGTCATTAACCAGGTAGGTGTTAAACAAGGAATGTCTGTATGTAGGCCAGGCTGACCTTGACCTTGGTGATCCTCCTGCCTCAGCCTCCTGAGTACTGGCATTACAGGCATGTGCCACTATGTTGGGCTTCAACGTTGCTTTTATTTCTTCACATTTCATTTTGTTGACGCATGCAAATTTTACTTTCCACATGTCATAGTACTGTATATTCACCTCTTCCCTTCATTCTTTCCCTGAATAGTTACTGAGCACTAGATAAATGGGTGGGGCTGGTCAAACCAAGGTCTGGAAAATGAGTCAGGAGCACAGAGAGGAAAGCATCAGCACCTGGGAGGCTGCAGAGAAGCCAATGGAGAGGAGGTCAGCATGAGGCTGGGGAGCTGGAGGGGGTTTGAGTGCATTGTGATGGCAAGTGTGGTTTTTTTTTTTTTTTTTTTTTTTTGCGGCACCAGGGATTGAACTCACAGCCTCGCGCCTGCCAGACAGGCACTTAAGCTGCTGAGCCAAACTCCCGGCCCTGGTTTTTTGAAGCAGGGTCGCACTATGCAGCTCAGGCCGGCCTTGCGCTCGCGTTGTAGCCCAGGCAGGCCTCGAACTCACAACGCTCTGCCTACCTCAGCCTCCCGAGTGCTGGGATTAAAGGCGTGCGCCACCACGCCCGGCTTGGCAAGTGTGGTTTAAGTGACGCGACCTGGGGTCTTGTTTGTGGCTTCTGCTCCCAGGCATGCGTGTCCTTGTGTGAGAAGCAAGAGTTAAGGATGAACTCCAGGCTTGACTGCCTTCCTCCCAGCCTCTAGTGAGTCCTTCCCACCCCGGGCCAGACACAAGCGCTGCAGATGCCCTTCCTTTCCCCCCGGGAGCTCACACAGCTGGAGCCAGAGGGGTCTTCCCAGGTAGAAGGGCAGTGATACCAGCCCTCTGCAGGGAAGCTGGGCGCTTCCTAGTTTCGCCATTTGGCAGCCTGAAGCCTTCTCAACTCCCAGCCCCTCTGTATCTCCTTGACAGTGGGCAGTGACCGTCCATTTCCTGGTTTCCTCCGTGTTATGGAATTTGCTACTGAATCTGCCCTCAAGGAGCAGAAGCAGCGAGTGTGGTGAGAGACAGGAGAGGGAGGAGGAGTCAGCTTGCCCTGCAGACCTAGGTGGGTGGACCTGGATTGTGTCTTTCGGATTGTAAACCCATTCCAAAATCTGTGTGTGCATGCACTGCCAACTCAGCTGTCCCATAGAATCAGGGCGATTTATGGGTTCATTCATTTAATAAATCAATAGTCGGTGCTCATTATATGTCTGTCTGGAACACAGCAAAGTCCTTGCCCTTGTGGGCCTGACTCTCCAGGCAGATAGATAGTCAGTGTGACAAAATGATGTATGATACTTGCAGGTAGTGATAAGTGCCATGCAGGTGAGGGAAGGGAGTGTGGCCAGGGGGCTGTCTTGGATACTGCAGGCAGGTGGTCTCTCAGAATGGTCAACTGGCTAGGGACCTGCATGAAGTCAGGGAGTGAGCCCTGCAGATAGCAGGAGGAAGGGAGAGTTCAGGCAATGTCAACATGTGCAAAGGCTCTGAGGCAGAAGAAGGTCCATGTGACCTTTGTGGTATGAGGAGAGGGGTATCTAAGGGCAAGGTCACAAAGGGCTCCATACTCTGTAGAAGGACTTTAAGAGTTTTGCTAAGCAATCTGAAGCCATTCGAGGGTTTTGATCAGATGGTGGTGTGATCTGACATTCTTTTTAGAGGCCTCTCTGTCACCCTGCTATGTTGGGAGCAGCCCATCTGACAGGAGTCTCTTGCAGTGGCCAGGGTGGCAAGAACATGATTACAAAGTTGCACATTTGCCACTGTCCTTGCTCCCCAGCACCCTGCCAGCTCAGCACATGCGGGGGTGTGCTTGCTCTTCCGCGTTGTGCAGCTGGCACACGTGTGTGGAGAAGCAGAGAGCTGGCTCTGTGGGTGTCTCTCTCCTCTTTGGGAAATAAGGGCCCCAGGCTGCCTACAGCTAGAAGGGAGGCGGGTGGAAGACAGGAAGTGACACTGGCTGCCACTGGATTCCAACTGGGGGCTTTCAGGGCCTGCACACGCATCCTGAGCAGACCCCAGCCAGCCCCGGGCAGGCTCTGAGGGGCAGTTACTTCCTGATTCTGCAGGATGGGTCCTTCCAGAGTCTGTCGAAGCAAGTGCCACATGCCTCTCAGTCTGATTTTCAAAAACCAGACAGAAGGTGTGTGGGCTTGACTGAGATACTGACTGGTAGATGCGACTAGCACCAAATAAATAGTAAATGTGTGTCTAGTGCTTATATATAAACAGTGTTCTCTGAGGATGCCACAGTTAAATTTGCTCTTAAATGTCAGGTATCAATAAGGACAAGGGCCAGGGACCAGAGGTGCATGCAACTCATTGTGTAATACTTGCATAGATGTATAGGGCCCTGGGTTTGATCCCCAACACCTAAACAAAACAACAGCGAAAAACAAAACAAGACAAAACAAAACAATAAACCCTGAGTTCAGATGGACTCCAGCTGCTAGGAAGTGCCTCTGATTATTGAGAAAGTAAAAGAACCAGACCTGAGGAACAGTTCTCTTCCAGTTAGACTGACGCCCAGAGCCCTTGGGTGCTCTTGTGGCTTGGGGCCAGCCCTGTGGTTTCCGGAAGGCAAGGAAACCACCAGAAGTCAGATGAAAGCCATCTCCCATGTCTGAGTTGCTGAGATGTGACTCAGGCATCCCTGATTGAACTGTGCAGAAAGCAACCCGCTTGGTCACAGTGCGATTGCAAAATGTGAGTGGCTCAGATTCTGGGGCTTGGCCCAGCCTTGCTGGAAGGAAGGGGTAGAAGTGCCCTGCCCAGGGTTCAGATCTTGTAAAAGATCTGTCTTCTTGCCAGGTTTCAGTGGTGGTTAGGCCAGTTGAACATCTTCTAAGGCCAGAGGTTGGTTGAGTTGAGGATCCCAACACCACCTCTGGCCCAGCAACTTGCTAGGATTTGTAAAACCAAGAAGGTTTTTACCTAGGATCATGGTTTATTATTGCAAAAGGATGCACATTAAAGTCAGCATAAAAAAGGGCATGGAGGTTGGGTCCAGGAGAGGCCAGGTGTGAGTTTCAGGTTGGCCTCTCCCAGTGGAGTCACAGGGACAACGCTTAATTTTCCTGGCAGCAACATGTGGCAACCTGTAGGAAGCACAGATGGTCCCCGATTTCATTCTGGCACCAGAGCTGTGGCGTACAACCATTCTGCTTTGCGTTTTCCATGCAGTACTCGGTAACGTACGTGAGATATTCAAGACTTTAGTATCAAGTAGGCTTTGTGTTAGATGATTTCGCACAACCGTAGGCTCGTGTGTTTTGGGCACATTTAAAGTAGGCTAGGAGGACTTCCTCCAAGATGGCCGCCCAGATGACACCGTGACAGGGAGGCTCCCTGAATATACCATCAAAATGCTGGAATATAAACTAATA